>OZ020308.1:62960482-63152461 GCA_963971305.1 Arcuatula senhousia
ATCAAATGGCTGCGCTGGTATGTTAATGTACTTTTCAGGAATTTCCGGCAGGACCACCCCCCTTTCTCGTACATACCCTATTTTACTGGAATGGAATGTCGTATAGGATATTTTAATAAACCAACAGAAAAAGGATTAGAAATGAATATCTTTGGTGAATTTTTATTCTATTTTATCATTCGTATACCGTAAAAGTTGCGGAAAAGTCTTTATTTAAGGATCGATATTAAAATACACTAGAACAAGTTACCACACTCCGAATTTTGTCTCAAAATTTTTTTCATGGGAAGATATGATACTTATTTGTGTAAAAACTGCTGAACCCTTACAAATAAATCATTTCTTCTATTTCTAAAAAAATAAAAATGCCAAAATTGAGCAATTTCGCACCACTTTTCTAATCTTTTCAAGCTAAATTCAAGAAATTCGTTGCGATTTGCGAGAGGGTTCAGCGATTTTATGATAGCTGTTTATGTTCGAAAAGATATATTTAAAGGATAAGGGATTTTGTTAACTGTGGTAACTTGTTCTAGCTTGAAAAAGAAAGCCCGTTGTCTGGATTCCAGTATTTCTCCATTACTGTCAAACGCCGGGTTCATCAAGATCTACGGCGTCAACAACGTGATGACGTCATTATTTATATTTCTATTTATTTTGCACAGTGCGTGTTTGCTGATTACATTATTTTGTTTGTGATTTTAGTTTCATATCATTATTAAATTGTGAAGAAATGTTTGTAGTTTTGTAGGCGAAAAGAAAGCGGCAGCCGTAGTACATGTGCGTGACACAAACGTTAGTTTTTCAGCTCAAAGGGGGAGGGGCGGAGTAAACTTTATGAAGCTTTTATAAAGTACGGTAGTTTAATAATGTACCCCCGGGCCGGGGCACTAGGTCATACTGATAACAGAATCATACATGTCATACTGAAGATAATGCAATAGTTTTATGCAGTGGTTTTATGTCATAGAACCTCAACACATTTCATTCTACTTTTTTTACTGTGACTTTTTTGTACGTTTAAGGTTCCATTTAGTTAAATATGTCTATTAAGTTACAAAGCAAAGCTCCTAATCTATCTTAAATTTAACTGAACACAACTCAGGATCATCATATTCCATATTTATCATACTATTTTTACTTATTGCTGTGTTTCTGCTTTGGCTTTGTTTTCATGAGTAAAATCTGTTTGAAAAGTGTATGCTCAAGTATTTTGTTTGAATGTAAATTTGTTTAATATGCATGATTTTTTGTGTCCTTTTTGGTCTTCATGCTTTGTCTTTGTTTGTATGAAATGTACTTTTTGTCAATCAAAGCATTTACATTTTTGACTTTCTATAGTTTATATCCAAACTAAAGTTTATCTGGTCATACTGGTAGCTATTAAAACAATAAGAATGCATTTGTGAAAAAAAGAACAGAATATCACAACAAAACCTTTTTATACTATGAATGTTAACACTTAAACACATACAGCTATCCATTCCATAGCAAACTTTAAAGGTGGTGATCCATTCCTTCATTGAGTTTCACAGAGTGAGAATATTAACTTTCATCATACAAGTGCACACAATATTATTTTATGCCTTCATTTAATGAAATAACCACTTTTATTATTCACACTTTGAAAAATCCAGCTCCTCAATTTCTTGAAATGATTATGTTAATATAAATTTATAAGGAAAGATGTTTTCCTTCATTGAATTCCATAGAATGTAACATCCATCTTATAAAAGACCATTTATTTAGTCACACATTCATCATAGTTTTGTAAGAACCACACACCAGATTTCATCAAGGAAGAAAATTGCAAGCTGAAAATAATAAAACAAATATTTTAAAATGATTAAAAGACATTATATCATATGCTATATATTATAGTTATTGTTAGTCTATCACTTTAAAGAAAATGGATTACAAAAACATATACAATTTGACATACAATTCTTTTTTGACTAAAAATGTGCTATTCTATACTTTGAAATGCAAAAATGAAAACCTTCAAAAGGAATACCTCATCATAAACTAGTTATAGCAAATGGTAGATTAATATTAAAAAAAAGATAAATGTACATATGCATAAAGCATCTTCTCATTATAAAAATACTTATCTTAGATACACCAAACTGTATGCTTTTTAAAGTGCTTATTATTTTTCAAATATCAAAATTTTCACAAGTAAACTTTCAGAATAACATAAAATTCATGACTTTTGTGATATATCTATGTTGCCCAAGACATTCATTTTAGTAATGCATATAATGCTAAAATGTAGATCTATATAATAAGTGTGAATTTAAAGTATTCAAATGAATAAATAAACGCAAGTACCCCCCTTTTTTGTAGAAGTAATGCCAACATGTTTTATTGTGTAATTTAAGCACATATGGCATTAAAAATAAAAGATATAACTTACTTGTTAACCTGGAAAGTATTGTTTGTCTCCATTCTCACCGAAACAAAATTTTGTTAACAATTTCTAAATGGCGCACCTGTTGAGTCGTCGCCGTCAAAACAAAAGCTTCTTCGGGATCATGAGAACCAATACTAAAAAAGCTTTACTGTCTCATTGTTACAAGTATTTGCTGTGATAAATACGTTTCAAATTGACTAGATAGTTGTGTTGTTGTAACAACATATAAAGAAACGTCCTTAAATAGTGTATTATTTACATAAACGTCATAAAACTTAAGCGGAAATGACATATTCTCCTAACGTCATAAAATATACAATTCGAGTCAAAAACGGTAAAAATCGAAATTCCGGATATTGTTTTTCAAACGGCATTAACATACCTGCGTGTTGTTTTTGTTAACCGTAGGTGACCATTCTGTATTAGAAACCATGTTCAAACACATGTTATTTTTACCATGAATAATCCTCTGCATGATTTTAGAAAGACTGGTACTTAAAAAAAACGATGATTGAGCTTATCGACCATTAACTATTGTTTGCAAACTATAATGTTTGTAACACAGGCGCTTGGGTCCAGGATTTTATTTTATTATATATAACGTGTATATAAAAATTTTCATCTCGTCTATATACTATTTCCACAAGGCAAGAATGTTTGAAAGTTCTAAAAATAGAACTGAGGGAAACTCCCTTTTTTCTTGTAGAAATATTTTTTACCATAAACAACTAGAACATTCTATAACTCCTTTCAGCTGTAACTCTCTTTAGGAAGCAAAAGTAAAGCATGTCAGTATGTATAAATCTCACATCGGGTCTTTTTTCCTACGAAGCGAAACAAAAGATCACCACGGACGGAAGTGGCCAAAGATTTTCAAGGGAAACCATATTCCTCCAAATAAAAGGACTTCTGAGTGATACTACAGTAAGGTAAAATCTGGGCGAGTTCGAACAAATCATTTGGCGGATAATGTGGACTCAATTTTATTTGAAATATTTTTACTGACGAGTTGGTAGTATAATAAAACGTACATACAAACTAGGACTCGATGGGTGTTCCATAAATTTTCAAAAAGACGTTCAAGGATAATAAATACATGGTAAATACGTGGTTATTTCATTTAAATGATAAAATTGGAAAAAGTAGAAGAATATTGTCTCCCTTTAAAATTTTAAACTACTTCCGTCCGTGGTGGTTTGTTTGGCTCGCTTCAGTGGAAAAAAGATTGGATTCAAAGTCATTGCGAATTGTTTCACGATAAATGTGTTCCCAATTGTGAGATTAAACTGAAAGGATTTAGAGAATCACCAATATTTCATGTAAAACATTTGATTCTATGAGAAAATATTGGGGTTTTCCGCGAGTAAATTTTGTTCTATTTTTAGAACTTTCAAACATTTTTGCCTTGTGGAAATAGTATGTAGACGAGATGAATTTTTTATATACACGTTATATATAATAAAACAAAATCCTGGACCCAAACGCCTGTGGTTTGTAATGAACGCTGAAGCAACGTCGATAAATTGTTACTAAGGTAGTTATTGCTTTACTTCCAACCATGATGAATTTGAATATACCAGGGAAGTGAACGTGAAAGAATGAACGAGGCTATCGAACGCTTAAAATAGGATTTTAAAATGGTGGCTGTAAAATAGAATAAAAAATTGCTTTTGAAAATGTATGGATTAGGTATCATGCTTAGTTCAATGTTGAACCGACTTCCGGTTTTCAAATTGTGCTCTTTTTACTTCACTAATGCCATCTTAAAAAAAAACTCTGCCTTGGTGGACCTGTATCTGAGATTATCTCTTCGTTATTATGTCTCCCAATCGTGTTGTAATTTGCGTAAGATCATAATTTAGATCGCAATAAACGAACTGAGGTTTGATGCAATAAAACCTGCTTTAAACCGCCATTTCTTTTAATACGCCTTCATGACGTCAGAACTGGAGAGCTTCAACTTGTCCGGCTTTTATATGTCTATGTCTTGTTTATGTTTTTTTTTTTGGCTGGACAATCATATGAAATTGATTATCTCACTTCAGTTGTTTTGGTTTTTTTATATAAAAAAATATTTGCTCAAAAGAGTACAAAATGGATCAGACACAAGTTTTGTTGTTATCCTTATATATTTGATATTATGTACATACTGATTTGAGTATTGCCAAGTTTTTTTAACTACTGTGTTGGCATTCCTGCACATTTGCATCTTGTTTGAATTTGATACCAAATGATATTGGGGTGGTATTTTATTTAGGAAAGCAAATAAATCTATTAGTGTCTTCGTATCTAGTCAAAATCTGTATATATCTTACATTATTATTTTTTAGATTCCAGAACTGCAGATACCATGGTTATTTCAATTGGGTTTAATGCCTAGAATTAGGCAAGTTATGTTCATGTATGAAATAAAATGATTTCAAATCTTTATTTTGCTATTTCATGTTAGAAAACAATGCGTTATAGATAAGTCAGCGTTCTTTGATCATGTTATTCCAAAACAGTATGCTAGGGAAGGGACATTATTTATCGGCTGAAGAGGTTGTGTGATTTTTTACAAGTTCCCTAAAAAGAATTTCAACCCACTCACTGAAAACCAAAATAAAATTTCAACCCCCCTCAGAAAATCTCAGGAAAAAAATTCGCCCCCCCCCCATTTGGGAAACAAGCTTTATGCTTATGTGAACCCCTCTCCGTTTAGAAGCTTAGTGTAGCCATTGTAGTGGCTCCAATAGAGTCTTTTCTTATACAACTCTACAAAACTCTAGGGGTCTTTAACATGCATAGGGTTTTGCTTACTGTACTAATAATGATAAACGGGACAACCATTTTTTCCTCAATTCTGAAGGTGTAGCAAGGTTTCTTTAGACCATCCTTGCATATAGTGTAGACAGAGTTGGAAAATTGATTCATGAAATTCCTAACGAGGATCCAACCACGAACCTTTTTTATCGGTAATTAGTACATTTTTCCTTTGATGTGTACTGGCTGATAAAGTCTGTCTTAAGAACAGGTGTGTATCATCGAAATTATCGGGTCAGTTCGTTACGTCACAATTAATTACCGATAAAGAGAATATATGACTTTTTGATTTTGAGATCGACTTTATCACTTGTTTTTTGGTTCACCCTTCTGGTTCACCAAAACAAGTGATAAAATCGATCTCAAAATCAAAAAGTCCTATATTCTATATTTATATGTTTATCTTCATCATTATACTTCATGTCAAATGGAACAATTAATTGTACATGGCTATAAATTGACAGTAAGAAAATGGTAAATTCTACAAATTGGTATATGGTTCAGCAAATCTTATTTTAATTTATATGATGTGATGTCATAGAAAAATATGTTGAATTTTAGCTCAACATGATTCTTAGATTTCAAAATGGTTGGAAATAAATAAAATCAACTAGGTTCCAGGCAATATCCCACACATTTCACCTATTCAAGACTTTTCAGAGGCACTAATTTTGCAAAGCCAACAACATTATGAAATTGAAGAGCACAGAACAATAAAACAAATGCGATACCGGTATGTTGAACTGGAACCAGAAAAGGAAAAAGTTTTGACAAAGTTCTATCAGACAGCATTTTAACATATTGCATGTATTGTGGGGTAGGACAGGGCCTACATCGTGAAGTATCGAAGGGTTTCAACAAATGAATTTCTGAAAACGATCAGATTTTTTTCTTTTTTAAACAAAACTTGACTTTAGACATCTCGAACAAGAATACACATGGGAAACTCTTTAAAAAATGAAATATTAAATTTCGACCCCCTCACTTGATGCGAGAAAATAGATTTAGACCCCCTCAATTTGGCATGAAAATATTTTCCGACCCGCTCTAAAATCACCCACCCCCCTCAGCTGATAAATAATGACTGTTCCCTTAAATCTGTATAATTGAACATTTTTGTCGTTGAAATTTTCGATTGTAAGATTCAAAATTATTTAAAACACCGAGTTTATGTCCTTCTACTGCAAACGGTCGATATCCTCGGTGCCAGATTTGGCTTCCCAGTTCGCACTGCTGGCAAAAAAACGACTGTCTGTACCATAGTCAAGCGTCATGCAACTGAAAATTTAAAATGATAACCGTAAAGTACTGTCAAAAAGACTGTTTGCATTTGTCAGGGTTGTGACAGCAGTTTCTATGGACTGCATTAAACATCTTTTATTTGCTTCTGTAAAACAATGACTAACCCAACGTTTTTTTAGTTGTGTCAGTCGTTTCACCACTAATTCAACTTAATTTAAGTTGGATCAGTCATTTAACAGCTTTTTTCAACTCAATATGCGTTGGGTCAAACACTTAACAACTAATTCAACTTATTTTAAGTTGGTTCAGTCCTTATACATTTGTTCCAACTTAATATGCGCTGGGTCAAACATTTAACAACTAATTCAACTTATGTCGCGTTGGTACAGTCCTTTAATAGTTGTTACAACTTACTATGTGTTGGGTCAAACGTCTTACAACTGATTCAACTTTAGTTGCGTTGGGTTAGTCCTTTTACAACTTATTAAACTAAGTCTGAGTTTGGTCAGTCATTGTACACCTAATGAAACCATTTTGCGTTTGATCAGTAATTGTAGACACATCCAAGCTTTATAAAAGTGTAGTAAGTCATTTAATGACTACTTAAAATGTGTTTGGTCCGTCTTATTAATAGGGAGCCTACATTATATTTTTATGGATATTTCTTTCATCCTGCATTTTTATTGTCGGAAAAATAAAAGCCGGGATTTTTATGTTTGCGCGCTCAGCAAATTATGGTTTAAAAATTACCCTTGTTTTTCAAAAACAACATCCTGTTTTTTGAAATGCAAAGCCCTGGCCTGCCTTTTTATTTCCATAACTTCAGCATCCTGCATTTTTTTCCAAATTCAACCAAAGTCCCCACCCCCTACATACCAACTCAAATTCATATTGAGTTTGAGCAATGCAAATAGAAAGGCTTTTGGTTTCTTTGTTTGTTTTGTTGTTGTTGGCTTTGCTTGGTGATTTATTCAGTTGAACTGGACGACCCATGGCACATATTTCTTTAAAAGTCGCTACAGAGGCGGGGCATACCCCTATAGTCACGACAGTAAACACCCATCAGTGCGCCCGGTTTAAAAATTTATGAAGTATTAAGACGCATTGATAAGTTAACAAATTGTAGATACTGTGGAAATTTCTTGATTGATATTGTATGGTTCCCCGCTGAGAATGACCACATAGTAGCTGACAGGATGTTTAGTATATAATCTAGTACCTGTATTAATTGGTAGCACCTGTACTTGAAACAGTTTACAATTTAAAAAATCATCACTTTGAACATTTCAAATAGTAAAAAATAGCCTATGAAAAAAATGAAAGTTAAAACATGTACACACACATTAGCTGTTCGTTCCGCTTTGTATAAACCAAATAAAGTTTTATTGGTAGACAGATTATGCACGACACTCAAATCGTTTTTAGTACAAATTGCAGTCTATTCATTTGTAACCGAAACCACCAAGAAAGGACTAGGTCACACATTCCAATACGACGGGTCACATCCCATTCCCTCTGGTATAATATGATCAGAGGAGGCAATTTCAAACTAAATACATGTACAATGACATTTTTCAAATACATTATTTATATATCATTTTACTGATAAGCTCAAACTGGTAACAGTTCAGAGCTGGCAACACATGGTCACATGAGATAGTCTTAACTACATCTTCCAGTGGTATCACGGGAAAGAATATTGATATGATCCGTCGTACATTTCTGGAAGGATCGGGACCCTTTATCTTGCACGAACCCGCCAAACCAAATTGTGACAATAATTTTATTTACTTTTCATATCAAACAGACAAAAATAAAATAAAAAAAGTAAACTTCAACGTCTTTATACATATGTAATTACATTCTAATTTATAACACCGATTTTGATTGGTTAATAATGCAGATTAATTTCTCGATAAAACTCACTAGCACGTGCTACCTTAACAACGACTTGCATGGAGTAAAACAAAAAAGATAAACCATGCGTTCCGTGCAATTTTCTGTGCAAACATTTCATATATTTTATCTGATTGTATTTGTATACATTGAATGCAATATTTCTTTTGTTTTATTGGTATGTAAAAGCGTGGACCTTTGCGCACATTTTTAACATGAAGCGCTACGCTAGCGCGCTTCATTAGATTGCTTTATGCAAAACAATGAAACAGTAGCGAAACTTGTTCTTGTCAAAATTTAAAGGGGGTGAAAATAGGGGGATAGGAGGTTCGTATTTAAAAGTTTGACATACTTTTTAGAGACAGTATTTTCCTATAAGCTTGGTCTAAAAGTCAATCACGAGGACAACGGTGTGAGGTACAACCTGAAAACTTTACATATGCCCTGACATATCGCACAAGTTGAAATAAAGTATAAACCCAATGTGTTAATGGGTAGGGGGTGTAACATTCCAGAAATTTATTCTTTAAAAATAATAATCGTCTCATTTGTGAATATTTTTGTAATGAGAATGCCACCCGATTTCGAGAACGACGTGAAAAAAAGAAGTTTCGGTGGTTGCTAAAGTCAGTAACCTGGGGGATAAAGTGAAGTTAGCTATCAAAGAAACGGAGCTTTGTTGACAGAAAGGACATCATTAGTTCTTAACTAGTATCTGAAAGTGTATTTAAAGTATCTAGATTCTTTACTTTCTTGTTCTTAACGAGTTCCAGGGGACATTCAGTCTCATTAGAGTATAAAACAAGTCTGCTAGGAGATGGGGGTACAGTTTGAGCCCAGATTTTGACCATTGGAATGCCAACTTGTAGAAAAAAATCTCTCCTCTAAATGTTTACAAATATATTGTCAATATGGAAATATATAAAACAATTTTCAAGATATTTGAAAACTGCTGCTCCCTTATAGTCCTTTATGAGGTTGTCTGATAGACTGCAACAATCAAGGAAGAAGCAAAGAGGAACCAATCGGGTAATTCAAGTGTCAAAAGTCCGAAAGGGCAACGACGAATCCGGTCAACACGAACAAAAACAGCACGAAGAAACTCAAAACACAAAATCAACCGAACGGAAATCAACAACCCGAACCCAAGGAGCAAATGAACTCTGTGCTATTAATGTATTTGTAAGACGTGACGCTCTGTCAAAAAATCATGATATATGTATGTCCATCAGGCACTAATATAGCAAGAAGCAAAGGTGTACCAAAGAGGTAATCAGTATCATTAAACCGTGAAGACAAAGACAAAACCGGCAGACAAAAAATCATCACAGCAAAACAAACCACATAACAACATAAAACACACACACATAACAACAAAACCGCATTCAGCAACGCGAACTCAACAAGTCGAAACGAGAGCAAATCAGTTTTAATATGTAAGAAGCAGAGGTGCCAATAGGGCATCCAAATGTGAAAGTGAGACAATATGTTAAACCCGGAAACACAAAATCACCAACTAATTATCAATTAACGACGCAAACTCGTTAGTCGTAACGAGAGTGAACTCGGGTGCTCTTGAAGAGTGAGAACAAAACACTGGTGGCGTTTCCAATAGTCAATTAAGTGTATTAAATCCGGTGATGGAAACCAAAATAAAACCCTATGACAAACCAACATCTGCACTCGTCTGAGAGATCGACAGAAACCGAGGAGCGTGACACTCTGCTAAAGAAATCGAAGTAAGTGCCGCAAGCTCTGGAATATCGAATCAATTTAGATACGTAAACTCCATAATCTGAAGCGACGGAATGTTGCTATAGAAGAAGGGAAAGTTGACGATTTGGAAGTTTAAGAAAGCCGGTGGTGTAGTGGTGAACGTGTCAGACTGCTGGTTCGATCCTCGTCAGGGGTGAAAATTTCATGAACCGATTTTCTGACTCTCTCTTTACACCATTTGGATGGTCTCAAGAAACGAAGCTAGTCCTTCGGAAGGGACGAGAAAAGGTTAGCTCATGTATGGGGAGAGAAATACCCTGTGCACGTTAAAGACCCCTTTGTAGAGTTCGATAAGAGTAGGCTCAATGTTGGCCGTCTACAAAGGCCACATTCGCAATTTGTTAGCTGGAGAGAGATTTATAGAAGCATTAAGCTTGTTTCCCAATCCAAGATAAATAAATATGTTTAAACTAAAGTTTAAGTCACCAGGTTTGTCATAATGCTTTGTTGAAAGTTTTCCTAGAAAGTGTATTTAAAGAATAATTATGTAGATATAAATACCGTATAACTGGTAATTTTTGCGGTAATTTAATTTTTGCGTTATTTCGCGGTTGATCCTCGACCGCAAAAATTAAAATCGCATAAAATTATGCAGTATATAATTTTATCTGGCACTTTTTAAGTAAATAAAGTAAAATTTTACAGAGGATACCAATATTTATCGACCTTTAATCACAGGTGTGTTAATTACCTTAAATGACGGAAAAAGCCATGTATGTTTACATAACGGTCAATATGAGCACCTAATGACACCTAATCAAAACACTCAATGTTGACATACACGCTCATTGCAAGTTAAATGGTTCATTAATTATTACATTGTGTCATGATTGTACGGGTATAATAAATAAAATGTTTGACTATTACCCACGCTTATGAATTAATTTCTTTGTATAAATTATAATTATATTATTATTTAGATATGAAAGCAGTCGGCTTTTCTTTTTTTCTGGAAACAAATTAAACTTATTAACTGGAAAGACAATATACTGCAAATGAAAATCGTAAAGCTGTGCAATCAACATTTAAAGTAATACAGCTAATTTTATAAAAACACATTTCAGTTTTATTGATGATATGAAACCGAAAAAATTAAAATCAGCAAAAATAAAATTTCAGAATTTTCATTCCAATCCGCAAAAATTTCACACCGTATACAACATACGTCCTAGAATCCGTTGTGTCTTTTATCTCAAGTTCCTGATAATAGGAAAGATGGAGGAAGTCACCAAATCGAGAATTGTTATGTAAAAGGACATCATGAATATAACGGAAAGTGAAATTAAAAGAGAGAGCTAGTCTACTATCGTTTTTCTCTGAAAGTGATTAAAAGAAGTTTGCTTCATGTTACTGAAGAAACAAACCAGCAAGCAAAGATGCACAATACCACAGGCACTTGTTTCTACAAAAAATATACTTATATATTAACCATACCACAAGATGTCTAACGTATCATTTTAGAAAATTAACCTACTCTTTATATTTGCTTATTTATATCAAATAGAACCATTGCCACAGGAGTAAGGGTTATATCATCGTAAACTACACACAATAAATTATTTACAAAACGGTGTGTGTAACAACTACCTTTACTAGACCCCAACACCACAAATGTAACTGTTATTTATGACTTTTCAAAAACAACGATTCGTTAGATCCCTTGTGGTATGGTTAGTATATATTATATATAGTATATATTTTTCAAGAAACAAGTGCCTGTGCACAAAATGTCAATATTCGATTCCCTATTGTTTGCTGAAAAACACGTCCACCTAACTGAACAAATATGTTGTCAATAGCATGTCGATTATTTAGTCTTCTTGCTGTATTTTTTTTCTTTTTCTTAGACTGATTGATGACAAAGTAAGTCTTAGTATAATCGACTACCATATATTTGTACTTGCATTTTCCATTATTTTTGAAAAAGCTGTGTCTAACCAGTTGTGCTTATCGTGATTTCAGTTGTTCATGTGGAATAGAAGTGTGAAATGTGGAGAAATCGGAAGTAAATACCATTAATTAAAGCAAACGGAATGTTGCTACAAAATGATGGCATAACTTTTGAATATCTTCCCTCTCAAGAAGAGTGTCAATTTCTCGATGTAGATCTAAATATGAAAAAAACCTTTCAAGAATCTGTAACGACCTTTGTCACCAAATCGAGGATGTTTAGTAAAATGACATAATCAATATAATGGAAGATAAAGTTATACTTAACCTAGTAAGAGATTGGAATCTATCTTGCGGTATAAAATATATTCTTATGTTAAGAGGAATGTTCCATTTTATGAAAGGATCCGAACGATATAAGAGCAATTCTATGTTATAACAACAACAAAAATCAATAAAGGTGCGCCACGACACGTCACAGATTTGACTTAATTTCATTTTATAGGTTGCAACTAACCAATAATTAAGAAAAAAACATTGTTTCATCATATTTGACATACGTTGCCATGGTAATCAAAACAGCCATTTTAGGTCATCTCAAATATCTCTAAAAAGGCAATTTTTTAACCAATATTTTGCAAAGAAAATCAATAATTTTTCAATTCTATCTTTTTGTGTTCTTTCTTTAAAACCTTATTTGGCATCTTCAAAGGAGATAAGAAATTGAAATTTTATGATATTATGATTTTATGATTTTGTCATTTTTTACCACATTTTAGAGTTTATTCTTTATTAAAAGGCAGCGCATGTTTTACTTTTCGTGGGTATCATGACATAGACTAAGACTTCATTGCTAAATGTATATGAAAATATCAGTGGGCCAATACAAAACCGATTTGATAATCAACGGTGAAAAGGGTTGTCATGGTAATAAGTCAAAAATTGACAGTTTTATATTGAGCAATATAACCATTTAAATACAATATGTTACGTCAAATTTGTAACAACTGTTTAATGTATATACCAATAAGAGTCTTTCTGTCGTCTCATGACCTTAGAACAGTTTCTAAAATGTTTTTAATGGACAAACTTTTCCCCTTTCCCCTACCGTTGTACTTGAGAGTGTTTATCTCAAAAAAGTGTATTCATACATGTACCTTCTGTTTTTCCTTTGCGTATATTTCTGTATTGCAAAATGTCGAGCTAAGTATTCATATACATGTAACCAATAATCTTTATTGCTGTCATTTTTTTATTTCGTATTTTCAACTATAATATGGTTAAACAAAACTTATTTTGATTTTGCATACATGTACTGTTTAAAACTTTTAAAAACTTTACTCTTAAAATTGCAGTTTTCTTAAGTTCTTTAGTCGTAATCTTTTGACAAAAGAGTATGTGTAAGATCTTTTATAAACCAAACCCGCAATTTGCTTTGATAAAATGAATCTTGTTACAAAAAAAGTTCTTTCTAAATGACTTTGTCTTTTGATCTATATGTACATTTTAAAGAAATGGAGCAAAACTAATTATACACAATAGATTTCAATAAGTATGATCTTTGGTTCTAATATCATATAATGCTACTTTGTATAACCTATTATATAAGGACCACTTGATCGATGTTGTTTGATTTTCCGGAACCATTTCTAAATATCAAATATCAGAAGTTCTTTGTCTTGTAAATGGTAATCTCTTACATTATTAGTTTTTTTATTATCTATATATTTAACAATACCTCCCCGTTGTCCGAGTTGTATAGAAATAAACTTGTAAACTTTCGAGATTATGGAAATACAAATATTGTTCTGTGATTGTATAGAAGTGATCCGTGTCATAAGCTTTTAAAAATTGTAAATTTGTACGCAAATAGTTTCATCATGCAAAATAAAACAATTGCTACTACATTACAGATTGTACCTTAAAAATGTGTCGCTATATCGTTAACATCCTATAGTTATGCCCACGAAGAAAAAGGATCAAAACATATTCAAAATAAGCAAAATCAATTGATTGTTGAAAATGTAGGACAAGAGACGAGTTTAATTTTAAAACATTTTTTTAACCCAAAAACTAAGAGATCTAACTCACCTCCATATGATGTAAATATATCACAACTTATTCGATATTATTTTCTGATTTTTCACGTTTGTCACCGTGACCAGCTGTTAGACCAAGGCTTGGTGCCATAAAATGTGGTCTTACCAACCATTTCCTACCAAATAAGGACCATTGCAATCTTCTATTTATCATGTATGTCTGCCTTTTTTGTCTTTTCTCTCGAACATTTGAGATTGATCCTCCATAGTCTAAAGTTCATTTCTTTGATATAGTATACTTCACTATTTATATCTTAGCACTCCAAGAGTGTAAGGATGATTGAACGTACAAAAAAGTCGACTGCATGCAATCACACATTATATTATTCTCTGATTTTTTTATTCACTTTTGATCTATTTGATTTTGGCTTATTGGCAATGCACAATGGCTACTTTTTTAACACTTAAATATTTTTATATTGATTTTGGTTGTTTTTTTCATCTTGATTGGATTATTATAGTTATTGAATCAAACGCCATATTTTCATTATAAATAGTACTGTAGTATTCGATTGACATTCATGCCTGTCGGTCCATTATTACCCCCGGTCTATTACATATTTTGCCAGTTCATTATTGTTTTCTGTCAGTCAATTATTAGATGCTGTCACACTTGCACAAAAACTGTCTTTCTAAAAACCAGTGGCAGCAAAAACTTATAATTTTTTATTGCAGTATTCCATCATGAGTTTTGTGACCAAGTGTGTACCATATGTGGCTGAATAGGGTGGCACGCGTCCGCGGGGTTTGTCAGGTCTATATTATGGAAACCCTGACCGCTGACCATAGTGGGCCAACGTATGTGGAGAGTGTCACGCTTCATGCACGTAAACACCCCTTTGTGCACCTCCAAGTAGTTCACCTCATAGGCTAGATTTTCCGCCCCGACCCACCTCTCCCCTTTTCCTGTGGTTCTTCAAATTTTACCGTTCCTTTTTTTTTCCTACCCCAACCAGTATATGACTAATCATTATTTAATGTTCATTTTATCATCCTTTTCATTTCATGTTCATTGCCTGTAAATAACCTATATATCGTTGCACGGGCGTAAATTACCAACTCACTCACTCACTCACTTTTGGATTATGAAATCAACAAAGAAAAATTTCCTGCCTTAAATCATGTACAAGTGGAGAAAAACGTAGATACAGAAATCCTACTTGTTTTAGTCGAGTTTCTCAGTGAGTAAGTGAGTAAATAAGTTGGTGTTTTACGCCCTCGCAACGCTATCTATATATAGGTTATTTGCAGGCGATAAACATGAAAGGATGATAAAATGAACATGAAATGATGATCATTTGAAATATTGGGTGGGGTGGGAAGCAAAGGAAACAGCAAATTTTGAAGAACCACAGGAAAAGGGGGTTGAGGTGGATAGGGGCTGAAAATTGAGCCTATGTGGTGCGCTATTTGGCGGTCCACAAAGGGATCTTTTACGTGCATGAAGGGTGGCACTCTCCACACACGGTGGCCCACTATGGTCAGCGGTCAGGGTTTCCGTATTATAGACCTGACAACCCCTGCGGACGAAGGCCACCCTATTAAGCCACCTAGGGTACACACCTTGGTCACTCTGTGGGAAAAGAACTGACCCGACGTCAGAATCGAGTTTCTAAGAAAAATCTTCTGAAAGTCAATAGTTTGAATGAAATATAAGAAAAAAATCGCCGAAAATCTGAAAAAAAAATTAAAAGTGTTTACATATTTCGCTGTCTGCTGAAAGGGGCAACTCTAGTTTGGGAAAAAAACTATCTGT
This sequence comes from Arcuatula senhousia, assembly GCA_963971305.1. Classification (NCBI taxonomy): domain Eukaryota; kingdom Metazoa; phylum Mollusca; class Bivalvia; order Mytilida; family Mytilidae; genus Arcuatula; species Arcuatula senhousia. Next base: position 62,976,354 of record OZ020308.1, read on the forward strand.
AATCTGGCACTCCTTGTTTAAATCACTTTTCCTGAATATTTCGTGAGTTATACAAATTTTATTTGTTCCAAAACGATTTTTACTATTGTTTTTATAATACATTTTCAGCCAGATATTTTCAAAAATATTAACATATTATGAAGTGACAACAAAAAATACAGAACATAGATAACCAATATAAGAGTGTGTTAGGTTACTAGTATTATGCACCAGAGGTATTCTCAGAGTTAAACAGTATAAAGTTGGGGTCAAGTTTTAGAAAGTATCACAACATTGGTCGTAAGATATGTCGCATCACAAACGTTGAAGCCAAGTGTTATTTATATATCTTTTTATTTATTAAACAATCATGCATCGAGTAAACAAATGCAATTGTATAATTTCGTATCTTTTTTAATGCTTTAAAAAAATTCAATTTAATTTTACTAAAAAACAAGGACAGATTGCAGGTCTTAGGGGTATAAATATTTGGAATAAAAAAAAATTGTTGCTTTGGTGCTTTGGCCTCGATTTTGTAAAGGCATTTTTAAGAAGTTACTCTCCTCACTCAGTATGTCGAGACCAAATTGTTCGTATATCTTCTCATCTATCAAAAGTCTTTATTTTTACACATGAAGAATGTTTACTTCTTGTAGAAGTGTGCCATTCTAAAGCTGTCGGTTGAGATAAATGTAAGTACCGTCATGATTTGATATGGAATTGGGAATGCATTTGATTTTCTTGTAGAGAGTAATGTCATTCTAAAGCAGTATACAATAGTTTTTAAAAAATTGTTACGAGACAAACTTGTATTTTAATCTCGTATTTGTAGGTGTACTAAGACATCTTCGAAAACTTGGCCGCTGGTATCAAAGACATTACTCAAGAATAACCAAACAATTCACTGGGAAGAGGATGACGATCTTTTCAGTTTCAAAATTTCAGATTATATCACCGAATAATTGGCCAGTCCTAATTAATTAAAATATATTTTTCCTAACTATTGAATTAATTACCTACTTAGATATGATTAAATATTTTGCAATTCAGTCCTTGTACAAGTTATTATTTTTTATCTAACATTCACGACATATCTGTACAAGGTATTGTAGAATTAATTACTTGAACGATAATTTTATATAAGTTATAACATGTACAAAGAAATAACATGTATTCGACATGAGTAACATGTATAAATATGGAAGTCCGTTAAAGAAATACCATACCTCGAGACGTTTGAATCATTCAACAATCCCGTTTGGTTCAGATTTTAAGCGCAGGTACTAATATCTGGTCGATTATAAAAAGACTAATCTTGTCATCCAAGAACGAGTCTAATAAGAAGAACACATTACAAAATTATCACACAGTAAAAATGCTCAAATACGTACGGAAGACATCATGTTCTTATATACAAATACGGGATTGCTTTATCTCATATATGAGGGCAGATGTTGGTTTGGCATAGGGGTTTAGTATCTTTGTCCTAACCGGGTCTTACCAATATTAAATCGATCGTTGGCAAATTGACCGATGTGCTATAGCAAGCAGGTATTCTTTATTCTCTCGGAACTTCCCTTTAATCCACCTCTTTAAAATTATAATTGTCGTACGTCTAAGGCACGCGATAGAAACAAAACATTTATAAACTTCTATTCTCGACTGTTAACTGTAGTTTTCGATTAATAACATCTACATCTACATCTATACTATTCATCTCTAGTGGTATGAACATAACGCAGAAACTGCAATCGTCAGTCTGGGAGCTCGGTATTTACAAGTGCAAGTAAAAACAGGATAAAACAGGCGGTTCACTGTTTGTAGATTCTTTTTGATCCCATTGAAGCCCTCTTGTGAGGTGGTGGCCCTGTAGGCCTCAAGAATAAGGCTGTTCCAATTATGGTGCGAGGCAAGAAGCTGTACTTTTATGCATCTGTTGATGGTCTGAGTTGAATGAATCTTTCATTGTGATATTGTCTTGTGGATGTGGAGGGTTTTCTTATAAACGATGGAATAGCAATGGCTTCTTTATCATGTGTTGCATTATAGAAAAGAGTAAGCCTGTTGGTTCTTCGCCAGGATTCTAACGACGTCAGCCTAGCTTGTGCATGATGTATGTGACTGTACATGGCTCTCGACTGTATGTTGACTAAAAGCAAATCTAGCTGCTTTTATTTGGACCGTTTCGATGGGGTGTACAAACATGTAATGTCGTCTGTATGGGTCCCTGACTGCTGATGCGTACTCAAAATGTTGTCGAACCAGAGAATTTGTAGAGTGAGATACGCCTCTTTCTTAATGTCTTGAGGGAACTTCCTGATGTTTCTCCCTAGAAAGCCTAGTACTCTATTTGCCTATGATGTTGCTTTACTGATATATGATTTCCAGCTTAGATCATCTAATAGTTCCAGTCCTAGGTATTGGTATTGATGAAATGTTGCTAATACATGTTCCATTATTTCATAGTTCTATATTATTGGTGTTTTCTTTCTGTGGCTCTAAGAACGTACCTTTTGACCGGAAAGTATGTCGTTTGCCATAAATCTGCCCACTGAGTTAGGTTTGTCAGGTGTATGTATTCTTTAATTTAAGTTCATGGGTGATAACTGTAGTTTACCTGTTGTGTTTTGTGTAACTACCGGACCCAAATATCGCAATGGAAGAGGGAGGTTTGGTGCGCCTTAAAACCTGGTTTAACCCACCATTTCTTTTGAAATGCCTGTACCAAGTCAGAACTTTTGCGGTGTTCAATTTTATCCGGTGTGTCTTCCTTGTTTTGTCTCGTCTTATGGGCATTTGAGATTGATTCTCCAAGTTCGGTAATTTTGTTATTACCTTTATTTACAGAGTGCAAATGCTAATTTATTAACACAAAGCAGTATTTATCGACAATAAACTATACTGTAAATAAAGGTAATAACAAAACTACCGAACGAATGATCAATCTCATAGTCAAGAGAAAATGACAAAAACGAATCAGTCATACCGGAGAATTGGTGGATCGCAATGGTCCTGACTTGGTACAGGCATTTCAAACGAAATGGTGGGTTAAACCAGGTTTTATGGCGCCAAACCTCCCTCTTCCATTGCGATCTTAGGATCCGGTAATGACCATAGAACACAACATAGTTGTGAGAGACAATAGGGATATTGAGGTGATCATCTCAGTACAGCAGACCAGTCAAACACTAATTAAAACAATTAACTATCATATCTTTTAAGTCAATTTTGAACTTTTCTACTAGTGGCTGATAACGAAGAAAGAATTGTTTTTAGGGGTCCTATGAGACGTATTTTCTTATAACCCTGCTCCAAAAGTCGGTCACGAAGAAATCGGTGTCTGATCAAAAAATCTGTTAAATGTGTGCAAGCTCTGGCATATCGAATAAGTTGTGAAATATAAACACCGTATGCAGAGGAAGTAGGTATATTGCTCTGTAGATTAGGAAAATTAATAATTTGAAAATTAAAATCGTCTCGTTTATCGTAAATTTTTGTACTGAGATGACCACCTGGGTCAAATTCGAGGTGCAAATCCAAGAAAGACGTGAAGCAATTTGATTCGGTGGTCTCTTTAATCTCCAATTCTGGAGGATATATTGAAGGAATCCATCTACCAAATGAAGTGTTATTGACAGAAAGGACATCATCAATATACCTGAATGTAAGATTAAATGACCTTGCCTCTTTCATCTTCTTGTTCTTTAGGAGTCCCTGAAGAATTCAGTCTCGTAAGAGTATAAAATCAAATCGGCGAGGAGAGATGTGCCCATTGGAATGCGGATTTGTTGTTGAAAAATCTCTCCTCCGAAGGTGACAAATATGTTGTCAATGAGGAAATCAAGCATACTGCAAACTTGTTCCAGTGTGTAACAAATTTTATCTTTGAAAGATGTTTTGGAAAAGAATGTAGAATTATAACCCAAAACAACAAAATTCCTAGAGTTTGAAAAGGCTTTTTCGAGAAGTTTTTTTTTTCAGGCGACATTTTAGTTTTTCGTGTGGCAAGGTAGTGTATAAAGTTTTCAAAGAGTGAACCTCAGAAAATGATCTAGATTTAAAATGATCTAACAAATCTTTTGAGTTCTTCAAAATCAACATATGGTTAATTCCACTACGATTATAAATAGTGTCGCAGTATGCTTGTTGACATTCTTTGACAGCAGACAAGATTTTAGTTAAATGAACGGACAGCTCTGTAGTTGAACATGATGAAGATCCAACGTAGTAATTTTCGCAGTGTACTAATTTACGCTATTTTTGCTGTTGCCAAAAGACCGCGAAAATAAGTACCAGCGAATATTTGATAAAAATTGTAAATGTGTGCATGAAATCAGGTACTTGTATGTTATCGTTGACCGTTAAGCGAGGTATAAAATGAAAATGATTATAAATAATGAATAAAGCATATTAATTATTTACATAATGAAAAGAAAGAATCGGCTTGGTGTGACCATAAATTGGTAAATAAACTTTAATAGATAAAAGACCAGGATCAAACACTTCACACACAATTAACAAGCCATTAAACAATTAATTCGTTAATTGGTCAAGGTACATGTATTGTATATGTCAACAAGTGAGAAATTGATAGCTTTGGTTGACAGTTAATTACAGCAAATTTTAAAATTACTGCTTGGGCGATCTCAGTCTTTGACCAACTTCTTACTTAAAACGTAAATAAATATGATAATAATAATTATAAGCTGCACCTAAAAACCGCCAAAATTGATACCCGCGAATATGTCCTATTTCAAGAAACCGCGAAAATTAGCAACCGCAAAAATTAATACGTTTACAGTAGTTTACGGTTGATGAAATTAGTCTATCCCCGATAAACTCACTTTATCACTTACAACGAAAAATGTCGTCGTTACTGATTTATAATGATAAACAACAAAAGTTTCAAACTCGTTTGCAAACTATAGTTTGCGGGCGATAAATGCTGTTGATCAAGTTTTTATACCTCGTGCAATGAAGTTACAGAGGGTATAATATTTTATGAAACGATGTTTTTACCAGTCCGTCAGTGGGTGCTTGCAATTTGTGGACGCAATCCAGTTGAAACTACTTAACAGAATTCAAAGAATTTGATATGCAACTACCGCATTTAGTTATAATAAGAATTTATATTACAAGAATTTTTTATCTCTTAATTTTTCTGTTAGTCATGGCCTTTTGGACTTAGAAATTGACCAAAAAATATTTTTGCATTTTACATTTTTTCTCAAGATAATGATTTGACAAAATATTTCTTTAGATATTCAAATGTCTAATGAATAATATTGATAGTCTAATAGCGGGACAAGTAGGGAATGTTAGCGTTCTCACTAAGGTTCTGTCATTGCCTTTTCGGTATATCATATTATGTATTTACGGCACGCGAAAGTAACTAAAACATGAGAAACTATTTTCATCGATTTTAACACTTGCTAACTATACTTCGTGTTCGTTAAACCAAGTTTATTGGTGATTACTATAGCTTATGGAGTGCAAATTCTAGTTTACCAAGCAAAACAATATTTAGCGACTGCAAACTATACTTTGCAATCGACAGGTTCAATTTATTACCGATAAACTCATTTATCCCATAAACTCATCTAATCGCCAATAAACTCTTTTTATCACCGATATACTCAATTTATTTTCGATAAACTCAGTTTATTACTGGGAAACCCTATTAGAATTTAAATCCCTAATAATCGATCGCCATTGACAAATAACAACAAACAAAATTAGCATACAGTTCTCTGTCTATTTTAAACTCGGTTTATCACGTTTTTGTTATTGTCGTGTGCCATATACTGTATAGCGAGTATTTTTAGCGGGTGTAAAATTTGGAGATTCGTAGTTCAATATGTTTGGCAAAAAAATTAGTGGTTTTTATTTTGGCGGATGAGCAAAACCATAGACAAAAATGTGGTGGTCTAGCAATCCAGAATAACCTCTACTTGTGTCTTCTTTTCAGTAATATTTTGTATTATTTTGTAGAACTTTGATCTTTAATAAACACGTCGGGAACGTTAGAACAAATTAATTAATTAGTCAAAATAATTTAGGTACATTTGCAGTTTTTAATCAAATAACTTCAAACTGATTTATCTATGAGTGAAATGTTTTGTGCAAAGTATTGTACAGATTTGCTGTAGGCCATTAATCATTTTATTAACTATAACTTTTATTTTACACAATCAGGCCATACCTGCATGTCTTATGTTCATTGTCTTGTTTCATTTATACCAAAAAGAACTATTTAACCTTATAATTCTGATATTAGATTACTTTGCATAAGTTCGGCGTTGTTAACACAAATACAAATAATTTAGAGGTTTTTGTCAAACTGTGTTTTAGCAACAGGCACTTTCAAAGACCAATAGAAAAAAGTATTGAAGAAACACGACTTTTCATGAAGTAAAAAAATTAGCAGAAACGGTGAGTTTGCATTCTATATTAATTTACATGAAGCATGCTAGTAGACGAAAATTATAGTGTATATTTCTTTTATTTTTAAGACAGTTGCATAAAAATCTTTAGAAACATGTATTTAATGAGAGACTTTGATCAATTTTTAGCTAAAATTACAGATTGGGATCAGCTTTTGTCGGCTTCAAAAATGCTCAATTTAATTTTCTCAAGTGATTAAATAGTCGAAGCACTGTGACCATGGCAAGATAGAGCTAAATAAAAATGAAATTCCTTGAAGAATTCACGATCTGTCCGCAACAAATATTATTTTGTCTGGCTTTTTCAATTTGAATATTCCACAAAGTAATATAATTATTTTGTTTTTCCAAATTAAACTATTTAACTAACAAATATTAAATCTAGATGTTCCATTTTTTATACAGGTCCGGTCCTTTAACTCAAATAAAGATGGCCTCACAAAGTGCTGGTAACTACTTTATACAATACATGTATATTTTAGAAATTCTAAAATAGTTTATTTGTTTGTACTTGTATTGCATTCACAATTTTTATTTATAACATATATAACACGATATTGTATGTTGCATACATTTGATCACAGCTCATGACTCCACACAGAGAAAAACACAATGTTTTGAATATAATGAACATACTTTGTCAAAGTCAGACGTCGAGATTAAATTAAATTAAAACAGATTGAATCTGTTAATTCATTGGATGACGACGGTCGTCTTTAAAGGGTTGCATGTAGATGTATTTTCTTTTTCATGAGAGAACATATTCTACTTATATGATATAATTCATGTTAGGGACGGACCATTTAACTTGAAGGAGACTTTTTTTTATTTTTTTTATGCTCAGAAATTTTTTAAAAGGCATCACGACAGAATATATTTTCGCTTTATTAGCATTATTTTATATAGCAAAAGTCCTTCTATAGAAAAATTGTTTCTAAACCTCTGCCCCAGAATATTTTTTTCATCAAAAATTAAAATTAAAAATACTGAGAAAAAGCCAAGGATCTCCTTCAAGAAAAATGGTCGGCCCCTTTGATCAATGAATGACAAAATGTTTGTTTTTAGATGCTATTTAAAAACAGAAACATTATTTTTTTCCAAACGCTTATTTCCACGAATGTACTTAATAGAATGATAGAATCTCACAGAAAGAAAAGGCCATTACTTGCATGTATACTTGTTCGACTGTTTGGGCTCTACAAATATCCCCTATCAGTTAGGGGCTAAACTCAATTCAGAATTTTCTATTGTAAAAACGTGACATTTAAATGTACTTTTATTAGTTCGCTTTTGTTAATTGCTATTTTGTTGTTGTTTTATTTTCATGTTGTCTGTTTCTCTGTGTTGTTCTAGTCCGTGTTTATCTGAAACGGTCGAAGACACAGGTTCACTGACAACGGGCATTAAATTTATCTGAAAATTCTTTTCTTAATTTCTTGTCCGTTAATTGTTGTGGTGTTAGGAAAAGAATGAATTATCCAGAATTTGAAAAATTGATAAACAGACACGACATTGTGTGTTTGGTAGAAACTAAAACTGATGATACTGACAACATAGAATTGTCTGGTTATAAAGTTCACTTTAAAAATAGGAAAAAATGCGCCAAGATAAAATCCGGTGGTATAATGTTAGGGTACAGAGAAAAATATAGTAAATTAATTAGTATTGTAGATACCGAATGCAAATTTGTTTTATGGTTCAAAGTAGATTCAAGTTTATTAGGTCTTGACAGTGATGCCCTTTTTGGAATTGATTATATTCCCCCAGATTACACATCATATTCATCACCAGATGCTTTTAGCCAAATTGAAAATGAATTTCTTTCCTTGTCAAACCAATACCAGAACGTAGCATTATTGGGAGATTTTAATAGTCGCACATCCACTGATAAAGATTTTTTTCAAATTCGATGAGTCTGATATCGATAATTCAAATATACCGCTTGAAATTTTTGACAACAGCTCAAATGTTCTTGAAATAGCAGGTATCCCAAGAGAGCGACAAAATAAAGATAAAGTTAAAAACAGATATGGGTCATTACTGTTAGATTTCTGTAAAGGGAACAATTTCTTTATTTTAAATGGTAGACTCACAGGTGACAAGGAAGGAAATTTTACTTGTAAAAATGCTAGTGTTGTCGATTACTGTATAAGCAATGCTAATTTTGTAAATAATTTTCATAGTTGTTATATTTTAGATTTTTCTAAGCTATTTTCTGATGTGCATTGTCCATTGTCTGTTTGTATTGGTACTATTGTATATGAAAATGACATAATTGACTGTAATAATACCCCTATTCAAATGAGCTCAAATATCAATAATGCTAAAAAATGGGATAACAGTAAATCTGAGGAATTTCAGAGAAACATTAACAAAACAAGAAAGGGTGCTCTTTTAAATAAACTGGTTGAAACAGATGATGTTAATACAACAGTTAATGATGTTAACACTTTGATAAATGAACTAGGGGAAATATTTATTAACAGTGCAAAGACAACCTTTGGAACATATAAAAGTAATACAAAAAAGAATAGCAAGGTAAAAGTAAACTCTAAACCCTGGTTTAATTTCGATTGCAAATTCGCCAGGAAAAAATATAGAAAGTTTAAGCGTAAGTTTAAAAACAATAAAACCGAACTAAACAAGCTTCGGTTAGTTGAGGCGGAAAAATTATATAAGACAACTATGGATAGGTGCCAAACAGAATATTCTGAGAAACTATCAAAAAAGTTAAAGAACATCAGACTTAATGATTCTAAACAGTTTTGGAAACTACCGAGACAAGGGAAGAATAAAAAACAACCAAATATTCCAATTGATAGTTTATTTGATTTTTTTAAATCCTTGAATGAAGCACCTATTGAAGATAAAGAAACTAATTTACCCGAGCTTGATGAACAAACAATTAACCATGTAAACAACGAGATTAATCTTTATATTGAAAAAGAAGAAATCTTAAAGTGCATTTCAAAACTTAAGAATGATAAAGCTTGTGGAGAAGATAAAATAATTAATGAATATCAAAACAACATCAGGGCAGTTTATCGATATCTATGAAAAACTATTCAATCTTATATTTAACACAGGGCAAATCCCCGATAGCTGGCCAGTGGGAAATATTAAACCCATTTATAAAAATAAAGGGGACAGTAAAGATCCTAAATTTTTTTAGACCTGTTACAATAGTCAGTTGTCTTGGAAAACTTTATACTGCGGTATTAACCGATATACTTAATAAATATTCTGAAGAATTTCAAATAATAAATGAAAATCAATGTGGCTTCAGACAAGGTTACTGTACCACAGACAATCTATTTACTCTACAATACATGCATTCTTTGAACTTCTGAAACTTAAGAAAAAGAAATTATTTTGCGCCTTCATAGACTTTGAAAAAGCCTTTGATAAAGTATGGAGAACTGGCCTATTCTATAAGCTTGTGTTGAATAAGATTAACGGGAAGATGTTGACAGTCATTCAAAATATGTACAAAAACATAAAATCGAATATTGTTTACAACAACCTCAGTTCTGACTTTTTCTCCTGTAATAATGGAGTGAGACAAGGAGAAAATATGTCACCCTTTCTCTTTGCAATTTTCCTAAATGACCTGGAATCATTTCTAGAAACTCAAAATAATAACGGACTTACCTCGATAAGTCAAGATATTGAATCCAACTTGGGAATATATCTCAAAATCTTTGCAATACTATACGCAGACGACACAGTGTTAATGTCTGAATCCGCCGTGGGACTCCAACAACAATTAAATAGTTTCTATGATTATTGTTTAGACTGGAAAGTTAAAGTGAATATAGATAAAACAAAAATCTTATGTTTCTCTGGCGGAAGACTTCCAAACAATATACACTTTATTCTTCTTAAAAATCAAGAAATAGAAATTGTCAAAGAATTTAATTATCTAGGCACAACCCTTAATACGACTGGCAACTACAACCTAGCAATGAAAGCACAGGCTGATAAGGGAATAAAAGCCATGTATGAAGTTCTTAAGTTGGGGAAATACCATAATTTGTCTATATCATGCCAATTGAACCTTTTCGACAAAATGGTAAAACCAATTCTACTATATAACTGTGAGCTTTGGGGATATAAAAAATGTTACCAGATTAAAAAAGTACATTAAAAGTTTTGTAAACTTCTTTTAAAGCTGAAATCCTCTACACCTAATTGTTTTGTGTATGGAGAACTTGGTCGATTTCCACTGATTGTAGATATTAAATGTAGAATGATTTCATATTGGTCAAAATTAATAACTGGAAAACAAACAAAACTTTGTTCAATATCATACAAACTAATGTATCAATTGTATATCAAAATCAAACGACCCCTTATAGGGTAAAAAGGGGCCTGAAAATGGCTCCTCAAAATCAAAGTTGAATTTTTACTGGCATTTCCAAACCGGCTAGATTAGGGAAAATTCCTTTCACTATGTAGTAGGTATATATAAGAGGTATCATACAAAAAAACAATTTTGAAAATCGGACTTACCGTTTTCAAAATTTTGCAAAAATTCGAAAAAAGGGGAGATAATTGAATACCACATTATTCGAAATTATATCAAATCTTTAGTATTTCTAGGTATAATTTTATTAATGAAGCAATGATGAAGACTTTAAATTGCTATATGTAGGTTATAGTGATATGCCAAGATAATTTCTTGGTCTCAAAAAATTTTTGTTCGGTCAATTACAAAATGGCTGACTTGTTACCCACCAAAATTGAAACTTGCTCTGAATTTGATGAAAATTGGTTTGTAAGGTAATAGTGATATGCCGAGTTCATTTTTGGAATCGATTTTTTTTATCGACCGCCATTTTCAAAATGGCCGCCACTTCCGGTAAAAATTAGACTTGCTCCGATTTAAACAAAAATTGATATCAAGGGGTTTTAAAGGATGCTGAATTGAAGTGCGTTGTCGAAAAATTCAAAATGGCCGCCACTTCCGGTAAAAATTCAACTTGCTCCGATTTTAACAAAAATTGATATTTAGGGGTTTTAAAGAATGGCGAATTGAGGCGTGAAGTCGAATATGTCGATAAACTCAAAATGGCCGCCACTTCCGGTAAAAATTCAACTTGCTCCGATTTTAACTAAAATTGATATCTAGGGGTTTTAAAGGATGGCGAATTGAGGCGTGAAGTCGAAAATGTCGAAAAATTCAAAATGGCCGTCACTTCCGGTAAAAATTCAACTTGCTCTGATTTTAACGAAAATTGATATCTAGGGGTTTTAAAGGATGGAAAATTGAGGCGTGAAGTCGAAAATGTCGAAAAATTCAAAATGGCCGCCACTTCCGGTAAAAATTCAACTTGCTCAGATTTTAACGAAAATTGATATCTAGGGGTTTTAAAGGATGGTGAATTGAGGCATGAAGGCGAAAATGTCAAAAAATTCAAAATGGCCGCCACTTCCGGTAAAAATTCTACTTACTCCGATTTTAACGAAAATTGATATCTAAGCTTTATATTGGATGGCGAACAGAAAAAATGTTCTTGAATAAGTGGGATATTTACAAAGAGGGGTACGTGAGGGGACATTTGTGACTCGCTTTGCGATCACAATTATACCTAGTTATGTTTATTTTTTCAATATTTATTTTAATAACTTTATTAAAAAGATTATTTGATTGCACGTTTATTTAAAATTGATTTTATATTACATTTTGTGATCTATACGTACTTATAAGATTTTAAATTATATTCGTTTATGTATATAAACCATTGTAATGTTGATATTTATTTAATAAACGAATTACTAGTAACATAGATCAAATCAAAGCACCAAAGCGTTAAAAAGCAGAGCTAACTACAAGCACTAGCAAGTAAGAACGATCTATTCTTCACAAACTGGAAAAATAATACTTTAACATGATCGCATAAATTGTTCGTTTTAAGTAATACATCTTTTAACATAAACAAATTGAAAATTCATTTTTTGTGAAACCACGAAAGTTTGATTAAATGACTTCCAAGGTGAAACGTACGAAACAGTGTTCACGCGAACAATAAACATTTAAGAACACACTGTTAGTCATGCCTACTGAATATCAATTTGGTTCCGCCCACTTAAACATTTGTTAATAAAGCTGTAATTTGGCTCCGCTGACTTGAATTTTTGTATAAGATGTAATAGGTGTATTTGCTAGATTAAAAGGTCAACAATGCTTAATTGCGCATCAACTAGTGTATTGATACAATTTTGTGCACATTTATATCGCGGGCATAAATATGTACCTATTACATGTATTATCTTAGACAATTTGAATAAGACGTAATACATCATTGTTTATTGAAACGATAAAAGTACACAATAACAATGTTAAATTAGGGTGTCCTGCACAAAAGTTGTGTTTCTATTTTCGATTCGTCAAAAAACATGGCCGACGTGGCTAAAATTAGACCGGGAGTCAGAGCACTGTTTTTGGCTTGTAATTCAAAAAGTATAAATAATACTTACAATTCTGTAAAGTTCGGTTGAAGTCGGTCCAGTAGTTTAGGACGAGCTATGTTTTAAAATGTTTACAGACGACAACAGCCGACGACGACGGACGCTAAGTGATATCAATAGATCCCATGACCCTTCGGGTCAGGTGAGCTAAAATGCTTTCTTTTTGGCCGTACAATAGATTTCCTTTTTCTAACGGATTCATGTAACAGAATATATTACCCTTATATATGACATAACGGCTAGGTGGCACAGTCGAAAAACATTGTTAAAATTGGTTTGGAAGCTTTGTTATTTGTAGTGCCGGTCGTGAATATCTTCTCACTTAAAATTCCACTTAATTGTGTAAATAGATATATCTTTATTGAATTGTACTTAAAGATAGATAAATTAAACTTGCCAAAATGAAATATCACTGTACATGTATCACCCTTAGCAATGTAGATCACTTTATTACTACTTTGTTTGGGTCCATCTGAAGCAAATAATACAACGAAAATTGTGCAAAGGCAAAAGAGTGAAATTTAAGAAGGAGATCATTTTTACAAAGCATATTTCAGCCAGCCTGAATGGCTCTGTCACAGTCATGGTGTATATTCAAACATAATTATGCAGATCAATTATCTTGCTATAAAAAATAAACAATGTTTTTATAAAGGGTATCTTTAATAAATGGGTTACTTTTACGGAACATCTTTAAAGTTTAGGTATACACATGCATGTCTTACTTAGAAAAATGAAGATTTTTTTAAGAAGTTTGGAAACAAATCACGGTTTTTGATTTCGTACGACAAAGCGATCAAATAAATTAACCCGCGATGCCATTTATCGTGAATTTCTTTGTATTAGCCGTAAGTAAAACCAGAAAATATAAATTTATTTACGATTTATAGGAAAAAAAGCCAAGATTTGAACAAAATATAAAACAAAGAAGAATAAATCTGATTGTCGAGTTGAGCGCGGAAATATATTAAGATTTGTTCACACAGATTTTTCGATAATAAGATATATAGAAAGTCTAAACTTTTTAATACCTCAAACTTTTTTGTCGTTAGACCGACTCTAAACGAGCGGTGGACTATCGTTACACAGCCATAACACGTCGGAAATTTAAAGCATGTTAAAAAATTAGCAGTGCTTATTAGAGATAATCGGACAAGAGCCGTATCGTGAGTAATGTTGACATAAAGCCGTTTACCTGTTACGTTCTAATGTCAATAAGTCGGGCATAAATTCTTGTTATCTCCCGTTAATTATAATACCTTATATGGCTAAACTGTGAACACTGCTCACGAAAAGAATTTTTTTTTCAAACTTGAATCAATGTGTCATAGAAGGAAGAAAAAGGGGGAGGGCCCAAGCAAATATTTTGTTTTCGGTTTATACTGTTAGTAATTTCGGAGTTTTCCCAGAACATTCATGACATTGGATTTTTCAACTTTTTGATCAAGCTTGATCATTTGTTAAATAGGGTGTGGGGTAATGATGTGCAGTACAAAAACAAATCATATTGTCCGCCCTCGAAGATTCATCATTTTATTACCTACAAGTAAAAATCTTACCAAAGCAATTTTCGTCGATCGGCTTTTTGTAAAGCATCCAATCCGAACTCCGTCGATGTTGTGTATCCCTATTTTACACGTTCATAGAAACATTCAATTCAAATCATATTTTCATTTCAAAAATTTTAATCAGGAACATTTAGAATATTTTTTTAAGTTTCTGCTCTGGCAGATCCAGAGACAGGAAGTTCCAGGGGGGGGGGTCGAAACACACCCTAACCTTTGAACATTTTGTAATATACTCTGCAAAAAAAGTTACGCATAGATAGAAAATTCCCCGTAGGTTTAATGCAAATCGAAACAATTTCAAAACATTATTGCCGAGCTGTTCTTCAACCGATTTTCACGAAATAAAATCCAGTAAAAAGAAAACAAAATGAAGATTGTTTGATAAATTAAGACCAAAATCCTAACTTCAACGGTTTTTAAGATATTGGGAGTAGAACACGACTAATGTTTTTCACGGAACATTTTGCATTGATTTAAACGGGAAATTGAATCGTAAAATGTACACTTGAGTTCCACTTGCAATATCTTAAAAAGCAGCGATGTTACGATTTAACTCAAAATTAAACAAACAATCTCTATTTCGTTTTCTTTTTACTGGATTTTATTTCATGAAAATCGGTTGTAGAACAGCTCGGCAATAATGTTTTGAAATTGTTTCGATTTGCATTAAACCTACGGGGAATTTTCTATCTATGCGTAACTTTTTTTGAAGAGTATATTTTCGTGCAGATTTAAGGCAAAAATAGCCTGGAACCCTCTCAGTAGTCAATAGGCGGACCCCCTTTCAAAATTCAAGTACAATGCAATCCCAATACAAATGTATGCCGCACTTCGACTATTAAAAAAAAGACCATTTAACTGGAAGAGGGGGGGGGGGCTTGGTTTTTCCCCAAAAAATATTTTGGAAATTATTTTTGATAGAAAATATTTTGGCAGCAGAGGATAAGAAATAAGAAAAACATATTCTGAAGAAGGATTTTAGCTACATAAAATAATGCAAATAATGAAAAATAATCTGTCGCGATGCCTTCAATAAATAGATTTTTAAAAATTCTTTCAAGTTAAATGGCCTGTCCCTTATGTCTGGGGTAGTAAGAACCTTAGCATTTTGACAATTTTGAAATTTAAATTTCATTGCTTTGATGTGTTTGTTTACAATCTAAGTATTAATGCCGGAGAGATTGAAAATACCAAACATGCACTAGAAACAAAAATGAAAAGCAAAGATTTTAAAAACAATATATGTTGAGCAAGAACCCAATTTCGACCCAAGATCGGCAAATAACATCAGAGAATTTTGAATTTTAACGGATAATTCTAATTTCATTGCTTTGGTGTGTACGTCATCAGGGTTTTTTGACACTCAAAGAAATTTTAACTTTCTTTTAGAAAGAAACTTAAGTTTATTTTTTATATATACCTCAAATATGCATTTACATGGTCAGCATCAGCTAATTAATGGTATTACTTACGCGCGCTTTAGATTTGATAATTTTAATTTGTGTTCATTATAAATGATCACCAACTGAAAAATTAGGGGGTCGGTTTTAAATAATAAGTATGAACTTCCAGTATGGTTTGTTTTAGATGAATTGCTCTTCTGCATATACATGAAGGTCGAAAAGCGGATAAACACACGGATTCTCACATAAAATACCAAAAGAAGATCTAAACGAGATTTTCATTTGCAAGCAACTAGACCCAAATTACAAATTTTTGATTAAAAATGGCAACAACCCATGTACATGTATGTTTTCGAGTTACATGTAGATATATTAATACAATGTCTTACATATCCATATTTAAATCTTTTGAAAAGGTTCCTATGAATTCCAACTACAGTTGTATTTTTTTCTCAACCTCCTGACTATCTGAATTCTCCATTGTTTATTGTAACGGAGTGCGGAATTTTGTGTTCGTGTCCATCCGTCCGTAAACTACGGCAATTTGATAACCTTTAGGTTAAAGTCATTTTCCATAGACCATGTATAATAATAAATTATCATGAAACTTTATTTATATTTGCATACTAGTATATATAGAGGCATATTTATGATGAAATGAAAAACCAAAATATTATACTCCTGAGGAAAAAACTTTATAATACGAGTGCATGGAGATCGCAGAATAAGGGACATGGTGTGATGATACGGGGCGAATAGGGTCGACATGTATTTGGATATATTCTTACTTACAACTATATCAGACAATGAATGGTTTAATTCTAATAACGGAGCAGTCGCACACGACAGCTAATCCCCTCACCCGTTAAATTAAAATGTAAGTGGAACAGATGTCAATTACTATCCAAGATATACCCACTTTCCAAATATCATTCTTCTTCTTATTGGAATTGCCGTGATATGCGCCTTAACCAAAACATTAACCTGAATCATTCATCTGAAAAATGTAGGTCAAGGTGACCTAAGTTGGGTACGGATGTTCAGTGGTTTCTTTCCGAGATGTTCACACTGATCCAACATCTTTCTCTACCACTTGCACTTGCTGATATTTGAACCTAAACTAAAACTTGAAACCGAGTCGTTCATGCGGAAAATGTAGGTCAAGGTGACCCAATTTTGGTACGGATGTTGGTTACTGTCCAAAATGACTCAATATGATCGCTCTATCACTTGCAGTTGCTGGGATATGGACCTTAACCAAAACGTTAACCGGAGTCATTCATGTGGAAATATATTTCAAAGCCACTTAATATGGTTCTGATTCTGACTACCATCAAAGATGTTCCCACTAACAAATATCATTCCTCTATGATGTTTAATTCCCAATTTATTGACAAAACAAATACCATTACGTACATACGTACGAACGAACGAACGTACGAACGTATGAACGAACGAACGTATGAACGTACAAACCAAACGCTATATCCCCTCCCCAACTCCGTTGGACTCAATGATAAAAAAAACAAATGATACCCATCATTTCTATATTTTAATAGAATGGGGGACCTAAACGATTCGAACAGTTGTTGTGAAACCCATTTCAGCATGATTTTGTAACAGATTAAAATACTTTTGCTGTGGTCATATAAACTTATATTTGTTAAAACTTCCGTTTTGCGTCAGTTTTGTTCAGTTACTTTTGGTTACTTTTCCCTTTTCATCTTTTCTTTATGTATCCATTAATATATCTGAAGTAGATGGTACATACAATGAATGAAAGTTTCAACAAACATACAAACTAAAACATTTGCTACGACTGATGCAAGGTTTGTCTAATCATTTTCGCTGTAACCAAATAGAAAAAAAGCCAAACACTATATATAAAGAACATAGTACGAACAAGAAATCTGTGACCCAATGCTCAGCAGTAATACTCCCGCTTTCACAACTACTACTAGTATGCAATGCGTTTAATATCAAGTTTACATCAAACAGGAAGTAAATTTTCGATGGATCCAAAAATCTTTCAATACATCATTTCAATACCAAACTTGTTACCAATTATCAGCAACCTAGGAGCCGCTGAGTTTTCATGTACGTGAATGAAATGTGCGAAAGTTTTTTGTTTTAGTTTTCGGTTAACAGGACGTAGAATAATTGATGAAAGGATATGGAGTAAATGAACATGACACTACAACACATATGTCGACTCCAACTGCAATTGATTAAGAAGTCCGATGGATCAAAAAATTATCCCACAATACATCATATCCATATCAAGCTTTTTTTCCAAATATCGGCAACCTAGGAATAATAGTTGCCTAACCAAGTTATATGCAAATGAAAAGCTGGGCAGAATTAATTTTGTGTGACGGAAAAAATTAAAGTCTTCGATAAACAGGAATTGAATGTCCGATAAATCCAAAAACGTATTCCACAATGACACCATGCCATTACAAGCTTGTTTCCAAATATCATCAGTCTAGGAATAATATATAGTTAAAACAGTATACCCTCCTCTTCTTCGAAGCGGGGCACAAAAATGCCAAATTGAATACAAAATGCAAAATTTGTTTGATGTGCCTGAGGTATAAATAAACCACATGTAACTTAGGGAGCGACCATTCGGTTTTGTTTTGGAGGGGCGGGAGGGGGGGGGGCTATGGTAAAATTTGAAATAAAAAAGCAGTATGCAAACAACAAACAATCAGAAAATAAAAATAAATAAACCACATGTAACTTAGGGAGCGACCATTCGATTTTGTTTTGGAGGGGGCGGGAGGGGGGGGGCTATGGTAAAATTTGAAATAAAAAAGCAGTATGCAAACAACAATCAATCAGAAAATAAAAATGCAGGACAACGCTTTGATAAAAAAGAGCAGCATGGTCTTTTTTGCTGTAAAATTTTCATTTGATTTTAAAATTCAAAAATAGCTCGCAAAACATCCAGGCTGGTTGAAAAACATATCAATAACCCCATTAGCCCCATAAAAATCGAATGATCGCTCTCAAAATGTACGAATAGGTGCTTAAGATTTTATTAAATTCATACCAGATGTTATTCAAATTCCACTGTGATGCATAGGAAGAGGTTATTTGGACAGTCTAACAGACAATTTATAATCTTGTAAATGTACATGTAGCTACTGTTCAACTTACTTTTTGTAAAAAAATCCCCTCTTCTACACAAATGTTCAGTACTTACAATCCAGTTTACTATACGTGGTTTTTTATACCAAATTCCAACATAAAGGTAATAAATATATGTTTGACAAACTAGCAGATGAACGCACAATCCGCAACAAAGTAAGTTACTCTGCAATAAATTTTATTCATTAAAACAGTGCAACATTTTTAAAATTAATTTAAAAAAAACTCCAGAATAAAGACGGGAAGCCTGGGAGAATAAACGGAGGAATCGCTAAATTATAAGATGTATTTTTATTTTGTAAAAATTTTACATATTTATACTCCCCCACACACACACCAATTATAATAAAAATAAAATAATACTAATAATAAAAATAAAGAATAAAAAAAAATGAATGTATATAAATAAAAAAAACATATAATAATATATAAAATAAATAATAAATAAACAACGATAAACGAGAGTTCATATGCATTATACCATAGATGTATGGGTTATAATACCTGTTCAAATCTAGTGCGGATCAATTAAGACACCTGGCATAAGGGAGGTAATGATGATGTCGTTTTTAGACTTTTTAGGGCAACTTAAAGATACGTAGATACGCACGTCGCATCTCCGATTATCTCTACTAGACGTTACGCTGGCGTTCGCTAACGTGTTTGAAACGTGTTCATAACTTATGCAAAACTTACGCAACGCACACCATGATGTTAAAAATATATTCTTACACGTGAGCAAACGTCAGCTAAAACGTTATTGACGTCGCACACGATATTGGTACCACATTCCATAACGTTGGCAAATTTAACATTTGACAAACAAATAGGCTTGTGCTAATATAATTCCCTTTTGCCTCTTCCGAGGCGATATTATATGATATATTTAAAGTATGACTTTTTCCATTCTAAACGTTTTAAAATATTTATAACATTCAGTTTTACTTTATATTTAGCCTGTCTTGTCATGTTTGCCATTTTGTTTTATATAATAATTACGTATTTATTTTGAGTTTTCTTTCTATATAATTTTGCATATATTTAACTTTTTTTCTATAAACACACCAGTATATCCACATCAAAAGGGAATGTGGCTTCCTTCCAATAAAGATAAAAGGGATTAAAAATAATAAACCAAACGCAGACGGTTTGCTCAACGTGTATGATAACGTCTTTTTAAATATTGTAAAACATCAAAATTCGCAAGTGTGACATTTCAGTGCTAAATCGTTAATATCCGATGGTTTTGATAGTTTTTATCAAAAAAATTCCGAAACTTTATTTACAACAATTTGACAAATTGTACATTTTAAAAATGGTTTCAAAGTTTTAATCCAGAGAAAATCAAAGTTCATTGTCTCAAATATTGAAACAAACGTAAAAATAGTAGTATTTTGCCTTGATTCTTGGAAATGTGACATTTGTGTGCTAAATTGAAAAAAAAAAATAAATGTGTTAAAATATAATGTAGGATTTTTTCTTCTTCAAATTTTAAGATACGTTAACTTGAATAAATGCACATTTGAAAAATAAAAGCAAAAATTTGTTTTATTTGTCCGTCTTTTATTGGAGTATTAGTTTGACCCCAAAAAAATCTGACTCCCAAAACAGCCATTTTTACGTCGTGTGACATTTGACTCTCTTGTACTAAAACTGAAAGAAAGGAACCCTTTAGGTAATTCCAAATTTCTTATCTGAAAAGCAATACGTTTGCAAAAAAAAACCCCAACATCTTAAAGGCGTCAATAACAACATCCAACTTCACCTGATAAAGGGGAGAGTCGGTTAGGAACGGAACATTAATCCTACACAAAATGCATGTAGTGCACTACTAGGCGGTCCACAAAGGGATCTTTCACGTGCATGAAGCGTGGCAATCTCCACAAACGTAGGCCCACTATGGCTAGCGGTCAGGGTTTCCGCATTATAGCCTGACGACCCGGCATTCATTATGACAGGGCTGCCCATTCAACCATCCCTGACATATATCCCAGTCGCTTTATGGTCTAAGCGGCCTGACCCGATGTCAGGTTTCTGAGTGCTTTTTTCTTTACTCTTACCGGCAAGCTTAGCACTGCTGTGGGCCTATTTGCCACTCGGAAACCCCGCTAAGTATCAGGAAAAATGTCTACAAGTTCTGCACTGTTTAGATCAGACCTATTATCATTGGTTTAATTCAATATTCAAATAAAATCGCTTGTCAAAAAATGATTTTGTGGGTCACTTTTTCTAGCGTCTACATCCCTTTTTTAAGACGAAAAATGGCTATCATAACAACATCGCGCTTTATTTGGATTTTACTCAGCCATTTTTTTTTTAGTTTGTTGGCAAGTCTCTGTATATAAAATATGACATGTATAACTCAACAATTAAAAAAGTTGCATCCAGAAATACAAAAAAAAATGCTTCGTTGATTATGTTACGCGTCTACAGTGCGAAAATTACGTCTTTTCAATTGTCTAAAAACGCACTAGTTTTTAGCTCACCTGACCCGAAGGGTCATGTGAGCTATTGTCATCACTTGGCGTCCGTCGTCCGTCCGTCGTCCGTCGTCCGTCGTCCGTCGTCCGTCGTCTGTCGTCCGTCGTCCGTCGTCTGTCGTCCTTCGTCCGTAAACTTTTTAAAACGTTAACTCCTCTGACACCATAAGTCCAATTGCAACCAAACTTGGTATGGTTGTTCATTAGCATTCGTTGCTTAGAACTGATGTGGGGATTTTTGATTCGTCGTAAAACATGGCCGCCATGGCTAAAAATAGAACATAGGGGGTAAAATGCAGTTTTTTGCAAATAACTCAAAAACGGCTACAGATATCAAAATTCTGGCATAGCAAAAAGTAATCAGCACCTCAAGATCTACCTACCCTGAAATTTTGAAGAAAATCCAACGACCCATGTAGGAGTTATTGCCCTTTTTGTGGATTTTTTGCAAATTTTGCACCTGTTTAGCTCAATATCTTGAAAACTATACTAGATATTTGAGAAATTTAAATTGCATATTGTTAAGCACATCAAGATCTACAAAATATGTAACAGGGTCAACGTTGTAGGACCTTTTCTTTTAGGAGTTATTGCCCTTAGAACGTCAAAATTTAGCATTTTAACAGCATTTCCTCATTACATTGAAAACGTTAACTCCTCTGACACTTTAAGTCCAAATGGAACCAAACTTGGTATAGTTGTTTATTAGCATTAGGTGTATAGAACTGATGTGGGGATTTTTGATTGGTCGTAAAACATGGCAGCTGTGGCTAAAAATAGAACATAGAGGTAAATGGCAGTTTTTTGCAAATAACTCTAAAACGGTGACAGATTTCAAAATTTTGATTGGGAACAAAAGTGTTCAGCACCTAAGATCTACCAGCTCTGACATTTAGAAGAAAATCCAACAACCCATGTAGGAGTTATTGCCCTTTTTGTTGATTTTTTGCAAATTTTGCACCTGTTTAGCTCAATATCTTGAAAACTATACTAGATATTTGAGAAATTTAAATTTCATATTGTTAAGCACATCAAGATCTACAAAATATGTAATAGGGTCAACGTTGTAGGACCTTTCCTTTTAGGAGTTGTTGCCCTTAGAACGTCAAAATTTAGCATTTTAAATGCATTTCCTCATTACATTGAAAACGTTAACTCCTCTGACACTTTAATTCCAAATGGAACCAAACTTAGTATAGTTGTTTATTAGCATTAGGTGTATAGAACTGATGTGGGGATTTTTGATTGGTCGTAAAACATGGCGGCTGTGGCTAAAAATAGAACATAGGGGTAAATGGCAGTTTTTTGCAAATAACTCTAAAACGGTGACAGATTTCAAAATTTTGATTGGGAACAAAAGTGATCAGCACCTAAAGATCTACCAGCTCTGAAATTTTAAAGAAAATCCAACAACCCATGTAGGAGTTATTGCCCTTTTTGTGTTTTTTTTTGCAAATTTTGCACCTGTTTAGCTCAATATCTTGAAAACTATACAAGATATTTGAGAAATTTAAATTGCATATTGTTAAGCGCATCAAGATCTACAAAATTTGTAACAGGTTCAACGTTGTAGGACCTTTCCTTTGAGGAGTTATTGCCCTTGGAACGTCAAAATTGAGCATTTTAACTGCATTTCCTTATATTGAAAATGTTAACTCCTCTGACACTTTAAGTCCAAATGGAACCAAACTTGGTATTATTGTTTATTATTATTAGGTGTATAGAACTGTTGTGGGGATTTTTGATTGGTTGTAAAACATGGCCGCTGTGGCTAAAAATAGAACATTAGGTCAAACTGCATTTTTTTTGCAAACAACTCAAAAAGGGTGACAGATTTTTAGATTTTGATTGAGAACAAAAGTGATCAGCACCTTTAGATCCACCATATTGTCAGATGACCCCCTTATTAATCTTATGACCCTTTCAACGTTAAATAGATTTTGCCTTATAACCTTTACTTCAGGCACATATGTCAGGTGAGCGATTCAGGCTCCTGGGAGCCTCTTGTTTCTGTGTAATATGATATTGTAAACAATTATCAAAAATATTCTACTAAATCTACAATTTGATTTGATATTATCTTCTTATTTGTTGTTTCCGGCAATTTAAAAAAAAAGTAATTTTCTTTAAACTTGGTTGACGCTTTGAACGATGTGACAGGGCCTTAAAAATCATATTTTTTTTACTCAAGGGAGATTTTATAACCAACTGTCTGACAATTATTATGTCTCTAAGACTTTTCCTTTTTGCGTCTTAGACTTTTCCTTTTTGCGTTGTGACATTTCTTATCAAAGTACGGGGTTAAGATAACGAAACTGATACAATACCATGGCTAATGAAGAAATTTTCTGCAATTGATAGTCCTTAGAGTGTTACATCTGAGAAACAAAAACAGTTCACAAAAATATAATTGCTTTTCAGTCATGATCAGGAAATATTATTGGTAACATTATATCATTTGGCAATTTTTGGTTTCTCAGATGAATGATATTACTCTATTTTATTGACCGGGTTGGTCACGGGTCAATTATTTCGCGATTCTTGGTTTAAATTTTACCTAAAACACCGAGAAATTTAAGCTCCGCCCAACCTTGTGAATAAAATAGAGTAATAGATTCATCGGTGACAGTTCTGATGTCGTCCTTCTCTGGATATTAGTTACATTTAACTGGTGGTTTGCAATATTATGGTGTGACACAACAAACACGAACCGTCTTCACTTTCAGTATTACAGAATATTTCATTCAGATTTTTACGTCAGTTCTTCGTGTAAAGATGTGTTGGGTGTTACTTGTTTTGTTTGTATGTTTGGGTTTTTTAAAGAGTATCATGCCATTTATTTTCCTTCTTTTTCAAGTATGGTATGTACTGGTTTTTTTAAGTATGTACCAATAATAAAAAGTGAAAGGTTTGAACAAAATGCATCAATTAAAACGAATTTTACCATTTCAGAATATCACAATTTAGGCGACGAAATTCGCATTGTTTTAATTGGAAGAACAGGAAATGGTAAAAGTTCAACTGGAAATACACTCCTCAGAGAAAAGAAATTTCCTGCATTCTGCATGGCATCGTCTGGAACCCAAAAATGTAAAATGGAAGTTGGAAAATTCGGATCGAAAAAGATTGTCATCGTCGATACTCCTGGTCTCTACGACACAGCGAGGCCTGAAGAAGAAGTCTTGAACGAAATTGTGAAATGTGTCGGTATCCTGTCTCAGGGGATACATGCCTTTGTCTTTGTATTTTCTATTGCAAACAGGTTTACTGCCGAAGAAATTAACACGGTCACATGTTTTGCCAAACGTTTTGGTAAAGACATCTTTACTCATGCGATCGTGGTTTTTACTAGATATGACGAACTGTTAAAACACAATTCAAGCATTGAGTGGTACATTTCTAACGCTCCAGGGGAACTCAAGAACTTGTTAAAAGATTGTGGAAATAGGTATATAGCTTTTAACAATGATGCTCAAAATGCTGACCAAGAAAACCAAGTTAAAGATTTTCTTACGTTGGCGAATGAAATGGTCAAGAACAATGATGGAAAATGTTATACTAATAAAATATTTAAGTCGGCTGAAGCCATTATTCAAAAACAAATAAAAGAAGATCAACAACGATTGTTAAAGGAGAAAAAAAGGAAAGACGAAGAATTTGCGGAAAAAGAGGCACTTCTTAGGAAAGAATATGATGAAAAACTTAAAGAACAGAAAAGAAAACTAGATGAAGAAAAACAAAAAGAACAGGAAGAAAAAGAACGGGAAAGAAAACTGTATGAAGAAAAGGAGCAAAAGCTAAAAGAAGAAAAGGAAAAACATCTGAAAGAAGCAAAAGAAGCCCTTGAAAAAGAATATGAGCATAAATTAAATGAGGGCAATATAAGGGAAGGGGTTCGAGTAAAGATTGAGAATGGAGATTCGTCAATTTTGGCCTTAATATGGAACGCACTGAAAAGCTTTTTTTCCGTGCTTGCTTCTGTGTTTCTTCCTTTTATGTAAGCAAAATGAAACTTGAGTATGATTTACAATAGTTTTTGTGTGTTTTTTTAATGAGGAATTCATGTCCGTCCGTTGTTTGTTGCACATTTACATTTGCCAACATTGTCATGATTGTCTTCGGTAATCAATTATATTATGTCTTGCGGGGTAACGGAGAAGAGTACAAATGGACGCAGGTTACGCCCATATTAAAATCGAGTAAAAACCCCAGTCATGCCAGTCGGCCATTGAATTATTTCAACTATTAGATGCCATTTTATGTTATCCGTAAACCTATTGTTCAAAACGTAACTATTGCTGTTTGTTTGTTATTTGTACTTAAACATAAATTATTTTGTCGCCGGGTTTAGAGTTTATGTAATTGTGACATCGATCCAGGCTTTATAAAATCAAAACACTAAAGCGTTTAAATAGATTGGTTCTCATTTATTATGCCTACAAAAACATTTGTTTCCGAGAACAGGAGGGTTTTGCAGATGTTTTCAAAGTTAGGGAATACTATTGTGTCCCTAATATACCGGTATAATGTGTCAAATGCATGACAGGTATCGTACACATATGATATCAATTCAAACACCTCTTCGATAAAAATGAATTGGTCCAGCATATCGCATCAATGTGTATTTTATTAATAAACCTTGCATAACCAAGTATAAGATTTCAAAAAAGCTAGCCTGACCTTAGCACATAATTTTTTGTCAGATATTTTAGACGAAAAGAATTTCAAACAGACATACAAAAGTATCGAGATCTGTATGTAAGTAACATGACATCCGGTTCAGCAGATTGCCAAAGAATGTCCAATTTTGTTGAACCGGAACCTTTTCTGTCAAAAAATTGTGAGACAATATGTTAAACCCGGAAACACAAAATCACCAACTAATTATCAATTAACGACGCAAACTCGTTAGTCGTAACGAGAGTGAACTCGGGTGCTCTTGAAGAGTGAGAAGAAAACACTGGTGGCGTTTCCAGTAGTTAATTAAGTGTGTTAAATCCGGTGATGGAAGCCAAAATAAAACCCCATGACAAACCAACATCAGCACTCATTTGAGAGATCGAAATACCATATTTGTCTACAAGCGCATGGTGTCTTTCGTACCATATCTTTAGTGAAGACAGAAACCGAGGAGCAACATAACCCTGTTTGAGCACTTTTTATGTCAGACGTGACACTCTGCAAAAGAAATCGATGTAAGTGCCGCAAGCTCTGGAATATCGAATCAATTTAGATACGTAGACTCCATAATCTGAAGCGACGGAATGTTGCTACAGAAGAGGAGTAAATTGACGATTTGAAAATTTAAGATAGCCTGTGGTGTAGTGGTGAACGCGTCAGACTGCTAACAGCGAGGTTCGTGGTTCGATCCTCGTCAGGTGTGAAAATTTCATGAACCGATTTTCCGACTCTCTCTTTACACCATTGGGATGGTCTCCAGAAACGAAGCTAGTCCTTCGGAAGGGACGAGAAAAGGTTGTCTCGTGTATGGGGAGAGTAATACCCTGGGCACGTTAAAGACCCCTTTGTAGAGTTCGATAAGAGTAGGCTCAATGGGGCCGTCTAAAAAGGCCACATTCGCAATCTGCTAGATGGCGAGGGATTTATAGAAGCATTAAGCTTGTTTCCCAATCCAAGATCAATAAATATGTTTAAACTAAAGTGTAAGTCACCAGGTTTGTCATAATGCTTTGTTGAAAGTTTTTCTAGAAAGTCTATTTAAAGATGTAGATCTAAATATACAACAGACTTCCTAGAATTCGTTGTGTCTTTTATCTCAAGTTCCTGATGATAGGAAAGATGGAGGAAGTCACCAAATCGAGAATTGTTATGTAAATCATGAATATAACGGAAAGTGATTAAAAGAAGTTTGCTTCATGTTACTGAAGAAACAAACCAGCAAGCAAAGATGCACAATACCACAGGCACTTGTTTCTACAAAAAAATATACTTATATATTTACCATACCACAAGATGTCTAACGTATCATTTTAGAAAAGTTACCTAATCTTTATATTTACTTATTTATACCAAATTGAACCATTGCCACAGGAGTAAGGGTTATATCATCGTAAACTACACAATAAATTATCTACAAAACGGTGTGTGTCACAACTTCCTTTACAAGACCCCAACACCACAAATGTAACTTTTATTTCTGACTTTTCAAAAACAACGTCATTTAAAAAAAACAAGGGGTTGCACTTAGTCGTGCTAAGAATACCCCCACTCGGCCACTCAGAAAACAGAAAGTAAATGCATGACTGACCTGGAAAGAGGTGGCACGATACAACTCGTCATGATAAAGCTGTATACCAAATTTGAAATCAATCCCTTCAGTAGAAGCTGAGAAATCTGTTACAAAAAATTGTCTATTTTTGACCCTTAAAAAAGTCTAAGTCGGCTCAGAAAACAGGAAGTGGATGCACGACTCACCTGAGAAGGGGAGGCACGATACAACTCATCATGATAAAGCTGTATACCAACTCTGAAATCAATCCCTTCAGTAGAAGCTGAGAAATCTGTTACGAAAATTTTTCTATTTTTTACCCTTAAAAAAGTCTAAGTCGGCTCAGAAATCAGGAAGTGGATGCGTGACTGACCTGGAAAGGGGAGGCACGATACAACTCATCATGATAAAGCTGTATACCAAATTTGAAATCAATCCCTTCAGTAGAAGCTGAGAAATCTGTTACGAAAGTTTGTTACGGACGGACAGACGGACGGATAGACGGGCGCCACGACATGTCACAAATATGGCTTAATTTCATTTTATGGATTGCAACTAACCAATAATTAACACAAAATAACATTGTTTCATCATATTTGATATCCATTGCCATGGTAATCATATCAGCCATTTTACTTCATCTCAAATATTTCTAAAAAGGCATTTTTTTAACCAATATTTATCAATAAAGGTAATAACAAAATTACCGAACTTGGAGGATCAATCTCAGTGTCCAAGAGAAAAGACAAAACATGGAAGACACACCGGAATAGTTATAGATCGCAATGGTCCTGACTTGGAACAGAAATTTCAAATGAAATGGTGGGTTAAACCTGGTTTTATGGCGCGCCAAACCTCCCTCTTTCATTGCGATCTTCGGGACCGGTAGTTACACACACTACAACACGGTTGTGAAGATATAATAGAGATTATAAGATGATCATCTCAGTACAACAATTAGAAAAAACACTAATCAAAACAATCACTAACCAAAACGTTCAACTGAATTTTGAATTTTTTCACCAGAGGCTGATAACGAAGGAAGAGTTTTTTAGGTATCGTATGAGACGCATTTGCCCACGGCACCAGCTTGCTGGAAAAATGGCGAGGACGTCAGAGCAATCTCGGACTACTTCAAAGAAGATAAGAAATTTGAATTTTCTGATTGAAAAATATAGTCAAAATCTGCATATTTTTTGTCATTTGTTACCATATTTTAGAGTTTATTTTTTATTAAAGGGCAGCGCATGTTTTACTTTTCATGGGTATTAGGCCATAAACTAAGACTTCATTGCTAAATGTATATGAAAATATCAGTGGGCCAATACAAAACCTATTTGATACTCAACGGTGAAAAGGGTTGTCAAGGTAATAAATAAAAAATTGACAGTTTTGTATTAAGTAATCTAACGATAAACGAGACGATTTTAATTTTCAAATTATTAATTTTCCTAATCTACAGAGCAATATACCTACTTCTCCTGCATACGGTGTTTATATTTCACAACTTGTCTCTTCATAAAATGTACAGTATCAACAATTTATTATTCTTTTATTTTTTGCGACATTGCAATACAATCTATTACATCAAATTTGAAGCAGCTGTTTATTGTTTATACCAATAAGAGTCTTTTATCTTCTCATGACCTTAGAACAATTTTTAAACTGTTTTTAATGGACAAACTTTCCTCCTTTTCCCCATCGTTGTACTTTAGTGTTAAATTCAAAAAGTTATTTCATGGACATTCTTGGACCTTTTGTTTTTTTTTCCTTCGCGTATATTTTTGTAATTCAAAATGACGAGCTAAGTATTCATATACTTGTATCCAGTACTCTTTATTCTATTTTGTATTTACAACTATAATATGGTTAAACAAAACTTATTTTGATTTTGCATACACGTACTGTTTAATTATTTTTTTTTGTTATTCTCTTAAAAATGTAGTTTTCTGTAGTTCGTTAGCTTTAATCTTTTGAAAAATGAGTATGTGCAAGTCTTTTATTATCAAAATCTTTTCTCTGAGGTTTATTTAAATATTCAAATATAATGTATTGTACATTATACACAATACATTTCAATAAGTATGATCGTGTGTTCCAATATCATAAAATGCTTCTTTGTATAGCCTATTCTATAAGGACTATTTGATCGCTGTTATTTTTTTCGTAACCATTTCTAAATATCAAATATCAGATGTTCTTTGTATAGTAAGATTGTTATCTCCTATATTATTAGGTTTTCTTATTACCTCCCCAGTGTTCGAGTTGTATAGAAATCTCGCGATTATGGAAATACCAATATTGTTCTGTGGTTGTATAGAACTTATCCGTGTTATTAGTTTTTTAAAAATTGTAAATTTGAACAAAATTAGTTTCAACATGCAAACTAAAACAACTGCTACAACATTAATGTTTATACCTTAAAAATGTGTCACTATATCTTTAACATCCTATATTTATGCCCACAAAGAAAAAGGATCGAAACATGTTCAAAATATAAAAAAAAAATTGATTGTTGGAAATATACGACAAGAGACGAGTTTGATTTTAACATCTTTTTCTTACCCAAAAACTAACATATCTAACTCACTTCCATATGGTGTTTATACATTGTATTTCACAAGCTATTCGATATTTTTTTTCTAATTTTTTTCCGTTATCACCGTTCCCGGTTTTCAAACCAAGGTTTGAAGTAAAATCTTTTAAACAGTCTCTAAAAAGGTGGGTTTTTGTTCCAAATCAGCCACGAAAATAAATTCAAAATTATGCCAGACGAACTGATTTGTGCTTGTTTCGATAAATGTATGGTAGTTTTGTATATTAATGAGATGATTACCTCTATTCCCCTTTTTGTATCACAATCGTGTTGTGTTTTGTGTTACAACAGGGCATTAAGCTCGCAATAACAGAGACGAGCATAGACTGCATGCAATCACACATTAAATTATTCGCTGAAACATTTTTCACTATTAATCTATTTGATTTTGGATTATTAGCAAATGCAGAATGACTACTATTGCAACACTTGAACTATATTGATTTTGCTTTTTAATCTTTATTAGATTACTATAATAATTATCAAGTTATACGCCTTATTTTTATTACAAATAGCACTGTATTATTCGATTGACATTCGTGCCTGTCGATCCATTGTTGCCAAGTATTACAGATCTAGCCAGTCCATTACTTAAGTCCATTGCAAAAAGGACAGTTTTTCGCGCTTTCATACATATCTTGTCTCATTAGGTGCTTGGCGGCAAATCTCTTTTATAAAAGGTCCCGTGCGGGGCCCGGGAGGCGAATAGGCCCGCAGCAGCGCTAACCTTGTCGGTAAAAGTCCACTAAAGAGCGCTCAGAAACCTGACATCGAGGTCAGGCCGCTTTGCCCACAAAGCGACTGGGATGTGTGCCCCAGGTGGTTGAATGGGGCAGCCCTGGCATCGAGAGATGCGGAGTCGTCAGGCGGTAATGCGGAAAACCTGACCGCAAACCATAGTGGTGCACCGTGTTGGGGAAAAATGTCACGTTCCTCGCACGTTAAAGAACCCTGCTGCATGTCTCGGTAAGAGTAGGACCCGTAGGATCCCCATGCAGGAGGCAAAATTTCCCGTCCCTACCCATCACTCCTTTTTCCATTGGCAGTCAAAACTCTCCTACCCGATTGGCCTTGTGTCCCCATTTTCTCCACTTCATCATCATTTCATGTTCATTGTACATGTATCACCAATTTCATGTTCATCTCCCGGATATAGCCGAAATCGCGCTGCTTGGGAGTAAAGCAATAACTTACTAACTAACTAACTTTTATAAAAGTGAGAACGGGTATCTTCGGAAATTAATTTTAAACCTTTTTAGCTCACCTGACCCGAAGGGTCATGTGAGCTATTGTCATCACTTGGCGTCCGTCGTCCGTCCGTATACTTTTTAGCTCACCTGGACCGAAGGTCCATGTGAGCTTTTACCATCACTTGGCGTCCGTCGTCGTCGTCGTCTGTCGTCGTCTGTCGTCGTCTGTAAACAATTTTTTAAACGTTAACTTGTCCGACACCATAAGTCCAATTGCAACCAAACTTGGTATAGTTGTTAAGTGGCATTATGTGTACAAAACTGTCGTTCGGAATTTTGATTCGTAAAAAAACATTGCCGCCATGGCTAAAAATAGAACAGGGGGGTCAAATTACAGTTTTTTGCAAATAACTCAAAAACGGTAACAGATATCAAAATTCTGGCAAGGGTAAAAGTAATCAGCATCTCAAGATCTGCCTGCCTAGAAATTTTCAAGAAGATCCAACAACCGATGTAGGAGTTATTGCCCTTTTTCTAGATTTTTTCAAAATTTTGCACTTATTAAGCCCTATATCTTGAAAACTATACAAGATATTTAAAAAATTCAAATTGCATATTATTGAGCACATCAAGATCTACATTTCATGTAATTAGGTCAAAGCTGTAGAACCATTTCTTTTAGGAGTTATCGCCCTTAAAGCGTCAAAATTTACCGTTTTTCATTACTTTTCCCCTGAATTTCAAAGATTAACTTGTGTGACACCATATATCCAACTTTAACCAAACTTGGCACTGTTGTTAAATAGCATATATGCTACAATTCTATCGTTCATATTTTTGATTCGTCAAAAAATATGGCCGCCATGGCTAAAATTAGAACATAGGTGTAAATTGCAGTTTTTTGCTAATAACTCAAAAATGGTTACAGATATCAAAATTCTGATGGGAGACATAAGTGATCAGCATCTCAAGATCTACCTGCTTAGAAAGTTTCAAGAAGATCCAACAACCGATGTAAGAGTTATTGCCCTTTTTCTGGATTTTTTCAAAATTTTTCACTTGTTTAGCCATATATCTTGAAAACTATACAAGATATTTCAAGAATTTAAATTGCATATGATCAAGCACATTAAGATCTACATTTCATGTATTTAGATCAAAGTTGTAGGAACATTTCTTTAGGAGTTATTGTCCTTAAAACAACAAAATTTACCCTTTTTCATTACTTTTTCCCTGAATTTCAAAGATTAACTTGTCTAACACCGTAAGACCAACTGCATCTTTACTTGACACACTTGTTGAATAGCTTATATGCTACAACTCTATTGTTCAGATTTTTGATTCGTCAAAAAACATGGCTCCCATGGCTAAAAATAGAACATAGGGGTAAATTGCATTTTTTTGCTAATAACTCAAAAATGGTTTCAGATATCAAAATTGTGCAAGAATAAAAAAAGATCAGCATATTAAGATCTACCAGTGCTGAAATTTTGGAAAATATCTGACTGCTGATGTGGGAGTTATTGCCCTTTTTCCTAATTTTTGCCAAATTTTGCATTTATTAAGCCCTATATCTCGAAAACTAAATATATGTGTCTGTGTAGTTCAGGTGAGCGAGTCAGGCTCCTGGGAGCATCTTCTTTGGCATGAAATGATTTTTTCATCTTCCCTTAAGTACAGCATATGCTTGAAACTTTGATTGAATCATTTTTAGAATTTTTAGAATTTTTTATTCCAACCCTGTTTAACATTATTGTCAATGGAAAATCTTTTACAAGACTGAGACCTAAACATAAAATTAAGAGGACAGACAAAAGAATCTTGAATCAACACAATTAATCCTGTAAGTCTTAAGCTTAAAGAAAAAGTAGAGTAATAACTACAGCTCAACATAATATTTATTGCTATCCTAGAAATATATTAGTCTTGTACTAAGTTCTTAAATACAAAGTTTTTATTAAGTAATAGTATTACTTAAGTTGTTAAGTTTTTATGCTGAGTTTGAACTTTGATAATCACACAAAGCTTGATTTGATACCTGGACACTTGAGCATCAGTTCAATAACTTGACAACATGAAGTCTAGCATTTTTCCCTGTATAACATCCCACCCACAGCAACCCATTTGTGTCTATAGCCAGACTTAAAGGGTACTTTATCACTAAATCTTTGACATTGTGACAGACTATGACCTCTCCAGTAGGGGTCAGAACATGTATGTCATGGTGTCTAGTATCAGAAACCAGAATCATATCAGTAGAGGTAACTGCCGTGTCATGAGGGTAAAACTTGGGTCTGTCCACACCACACCAATTGTAGGCCCATTGAATACTACCCCTATAATCAATGACCACTACCCTACCCTCCCATGAGCTATTTAGTATATCTATAACACATATATTATCTCCACAAGTAACAATTCTAAATGGAAATGTAAAAAGTCTCTGATTGTTTTTATCATACTCATATGTATGTTTTATGTTGCCTGACTGATTAAGGACTACAACCTGCCTGATACTTTCCTCACTAAAAGGCCAGGGAGGATTTGAATGGTCTTTTAGATCTACCAATACATCATTGTGTTTATTTACATGAACCCCCAATGTTTGCAATGGAGAGAATGTTTTGTACGTTTGTACTGTTCCTGTTTTTGTATAAAGTTTAAGCCCTGATATGCCTGTAGAGATAACTAGATCCCCATTATCCATCATGGCCATGTCAATAACTTTAATGTCCTCTTCCTTGATCACTTCTAACTTGTCCTTTTTAGCTTTTACTTCTTGAAGCTTTTGACCATTATAGCTTCCAATGAATTTCGTGTCATGATCAGAATGTACAATGCTATATACATGATCAAGGTTTGTCTTGTATGATTCATGTAGCTTTAACTCAGGGATTCTATGGACACTTCCAAATACTTCATCCAGAGATATATTGGTAAGGTCATGTTGAATAAATTTAGCCTGGGACGTTTCAATGTCACAGGGCTTTTTTTCTGGAATTGTTGTTTCTTTATAATAATCTTCATTCAACACATCAGAAGCTTGATATGATAATAGTACTTTGTCAATAGTTTGTTCTTGTTTCTTCAAGTTGTCTTTTGTTTTCCGGATTCTCTCTAGTTCATCTTGGAGTTTAGCTTGTCCTGGATTATAAATATCATCCACTTGCTGTAGTAGATTCTGTGAGAATTTAGCAATGGCTGCCTTCCATTCTGACTCCTGGTCTTGAATTTGTTTTCTAAGTTGGTCACTCTCTTGTTTGGATTCAGATAAAGATTTCTGAAGTCTTTTTTCTTCATTGTCATAGAATGGAATGTTATTTTTAATTTTCTCTCCAATTTCTTTTATTTTAGAATATTTCGACTCATAACTTTCATATAAATCCTCATGATTATGGTTTTGACATTGGTCTCTAAGACATTTTATGCATATTGCTTTAACACAGTTGGTACAATAGGAAACACACTTTTTATCTTGATGAATGGAACATATTATGTTTTCAAGGTCATATTTCCTCTGTGCCTCTGCAGAATCTAAGCTTCCAAGGTCATTTAAGTCTATTTTAATGTGATTCTGGCTTGCTTTACTCTTAGAATGAATTTTTGAGGAGCACTGCTGGCAAAGATATAGGTCACACTGGAAACACCTCAACTTAATATCAGATACCTCACAAATCTGACACTTAACAGGAATTTGTCCTTGGTCAGCAGAGTTCCCTGAAGCCATTCCTCAAAGTTTTGAGTTTTTCACTCAATTCTAATAAGAATTTATCCATTTAGATAAATAATATCCATGATTTAAGAGATACACCCCTTTACAAAGTTTAAACTGTAGCATATCTTATCGTGG
This sequence comes from Arcuatula senhousia, assembly GCA_963971305.1. Taxonomy (NCBI): domain Eukaryota; kingdom Metazoa; phylum Mollusca; class Bivalvia; order Mytilida; family Mytilidae; genus Arcuatula; species Arcuatula senhousia. The sequence continues at coordinate 63,011,716 of OZ020308.1, forward strand.
TCAGCTATTTATAGAAATGGGTTTATCGAAATATGATAATAATTATAGTTCCTATTTTATTTAATCTAGTTATATGTAAGAATTGGTTTGTAATATTATTTAAGTACATGTATAAGTTTGGGGATGTATTTTTCTCAATGAAAAATCGATGCTTAAATTAATAAAATAAACTGTGAATAAACTTTGAAGTATAATTGTTGAATAAAACAGGGATTTAGTATGGCCCCTCATATTGCAGACAATTTTATGAGTTATCGGTATACCAAAGTAATCATTGATCCCAATTCTTGCTAAACTTGATCTCTTCACAACTTAGAATGAAAGTTCATGGTTTCACTTGGTTATTGTCATTAGTATAGCCATCAAAACTGAGTATCAATAACTGTGATATATAGAACCACCATTGTTGTCCAACAATCCTCAAGGTGGGTTGTTTCTTGCTGCTCTTGTTATCATTAGTATAGTCATCATACTGGGAATTAAGGCTTCTTAGTGATTAAAAGTCAATCCAAGTCCTATCATCATCCCTTATTTCAGAATCTTTTTATCACAGCCTTTTGATATTTGGTATGTAGCATCTGCAGCTTGTTCCATAATTTTTGCTTATATAACAAAATCCAGCATTTTAAAAATAGTTTCTTAATTGTTTTTTATTCCTACATGTGAAATTGGTACAAAGGTAGAAGCTCGAGTCCAAGATAAATGGTGAGTCTACAGTTATTATTTATCTATAGTCTCACAGGTATACAGTGATGTTGTGTCCTTCCATGTGTGTCAGTAACATCAATGGGAAACGATCTCTTATTTGCAACTCCACCTGAACTACTTAGTGGATTTTCATGAAACTTTTACACAGCCTTTGTGACTTATAAAATAAGTGTGCAAGTATTTTAAAAGTTGATTTGGTTCATTTTTTGGGGTGTTATTATATTTATTGTGAGCACAGAATGAATTTTTTTTGAGTTTTGAAATGGTGAAAGAAGCAAAGAGGCACCAATGGGGCAATTGAGTATCAAAACTCTGAAAAGGCAACGAAAGAAACAGTCAACACGAATAAGAACAGAACTAAGAAACAGAAGCACAAAATAAACCAAACAGAAATAAACAACACAAATGCAAGTTGTAACAAGAGTGAACTCAGGTGCTCCGGAAGAGTAAGCGGATAGAAAAAAGTTCGAATAAAAATAAACAAAGTTTAATGTTACTTGTAATTCATATGGTATGAATTATGGACATCATCAGTTTGTAACAAAAATTTTGGTTGTGGTTTTCTCAGCAACTACATGATACAGAACCAATATGCTTTGAATATTGCTTTTATCCTATACATTTGGTACTGTATGATGTGTAACCATTACTTCTGTCCCATCTTCTTTTTACTGATTTTTTAAAAAGCAGGGGTTTAACTAGTTAGCATAAACTGACAGATTCTTGTTGTTTTTAGCTCACCTTGTCATCACTTGGCGTCCGTCGTCCGTAACTTTTTTTAAAACGTTAACTCCTCTGACACCATAAGTCCAATTGCAACCAAACTTGGTATGGTTGTTCATTAGCATTGGGTGGTGAGAACTGATGTGGGGATTTCTGATTTGTCGTTAAACATGGCCGCCATGGCTAAAAATAGAACATAGGGGTAAAATGCAGTTTTTTGCAAATAACTCAAAAATGGCTACAGATATCAAAATTCTGGCATTAGTGATCAGCATCTCAAGATTTACCTACCCTGAAATTTTGAAGTAAATCCAACGACCCATGTAGGAGTTATTGCCCTTTTTGTGGATTTTTTGCAAATTTTGCACATGTTTAGCTCAATATCTTGAAAACTATTCAAGATATTTGGGAAATTTAAATTGCATATTGTTGAGCACATCAAGATCTACAAAATATGTCATAGGGTCAACGTTGTAGAACCTTTCCTTTTAGGAGTTATTGCCCTTAGAACGTCAAAATTGAGCATTTTAACAGCATTTCCTCATTACATTGAAAACGTTAACTCCTCTGACATTTCAAGTCCAATTGGAACTAAACTTGGTATAGTTGTTAATTAGCATTAGGTGTATAGAACTAATGTGGGGATTTTTTATTGGTTGTAAAACATGGCCGCTGTGGCTAAAAACAGAAAATTAGGTTAAACTGCATTTTTTTGCTAATAACTCAAAAAGGGTGAAAGATTTTTGAATTTTAATTGAGATAAAAGTGATCAGCACCTTAAGATCCACCATATTGTCAGATTACCCCCTTATTAAACTCATAACCCTTTCAATGTCAAATAGATTTTGCCTAATAGCATTTACTTCAGGCACATATGTCAGGTGAGCGATTCAGGCTCCTGGGAGCCTCTTGTTTAAAAATCCAGACTTGTAAGAAGTTTTTCTCAACTTTTAAAAATATTCTATAGTAAGCATACGACACTTATGTTTGACTTATTATGCCCTTAAGACGAGTCCATTTTTTAAAAGATAAGATAATTGAACCAAACTTGCTTACGCGAAACAGAGTAAGCCGGTTGTTTTCCATTGAAAATCAATACGAGCAAATGAAAATATTCAGTAAATAAGGCGTGTCCAATCTTAGAACTTTTGAATAGTTCATTGGTCAATTAAGGTCATATGTCCGTATTCACGTCAAGAAGGGAAAGGATGTCCAAAAAGACAACAATTTTTTTCATTACTATACCTGAAATTAAGTAGTACAGAAATGTTAAATAAGTTACGTATACTAAAGTTACCATATGTATTTATTTATATAATCAGCAAATGTCTTTAAAATGCAACTTGTGCATGTAAAATGATGTGTTTTTTTACGAGGCATAAAAAGTGAATCGACACCTTTATGCGTTATTTTACTTTACATGTATTTCTGAGGTTGTGTAGATATTTAGTAACTCAAGTGGCGGCGCAATAAGTTGAAAAAGGCAATATTAAATATATGCGTTTTTTAACCATATTTCTAGGATTTTGTGGATATTAAGTCACTTTAGTCGAGGCGCAAAAAATTGAAATACTTAATATATTTAATATAAGTTGTTTTGTTGAATGCATGTAACCAGTTATGATGTCCATAATATCAGCCAGCTAAACAAGAAGTAAGTGAGACACTGAAGTCATTCAGAATAACATTGATACCCCCCCCCCCCACAAAAAAGAACAGCGTCGGAAAACAGAGAGTAGTAATGCGACTTTGCAATACTAGTATAGAACACCAAAGCGAAGAGAACTACACAATTTCAAGTCTCTGTGACAAGTAGTTGCTTTGAAAATTAGTTGTAATGAAAATTTTCATTTACTACTACTGTCATGAATGTAGAAAATTATCAATAAAGCTGAAGTAGATATGCTACAGACCTATGGTCGGCACTTGCTATACAGGAACTAGCTCATACTCATATTTAAGTCACAAACTAAATCTTTTTCTGACAATTAGTTGCTGCTAAAATGTTTCGAAAGATATGTTGCGGACGGAAGGAAGGACAAAGGAAAACCAGTATACCCGGCCGCTATTCTCTCTAGAAGACTGGACGAAAACATGTATTATCGTGAATTTTTCATCAAATATCTATTTTTCCAATGATTGTTTCTTGAAATGCCCCACACTACAACACGACGGAGAGAAAACAATACAAATACCAAAACGCGGGTATAAACGACTTATTGGTATTATTTTTAGTAACACAGTTAATCATAGTTGACGTTGCTTAATCTTGGATTAACTGAAGTATCTATCATTAATTTGAGAAAATCTAAGATTGTAAGTAATGGTTTTCGTTCGTCGATACGTCTGTGTGTCCGTTTGTCTTGCATTACTTTGTTTTACATTCAACATATATAACCGACACACAGGGCATTGAACTCATTTGCGATAGCTCAACGTATTTTGATGAAGTTTTGTAGAATTGTCTATCACGATATGTAGTTGATCATATCGCAACAGCATTATTGTATCGAAAAAGATTATTGGAGTCAAAGGACATAATCGACTTACCATTGTGGATTTTTTTAAATTGTCGTTTATATTGTAGGTCGTGTCACTTACACTTATTCCACATCTCATTATCTTCTATTTGTTAATTTTAGGTCATAAGTGCAATAAACTTGACATTAATATGGCTTTTTCTTAGTTTCTTTTGTACGAGAAAATCGTTGCAACAGAATCACTTATTGGTATAGGCATCCAACGCAGTTAGAACACAGATTTAAGTCCATATAAACCATTCACTGTACTTCATATTTACTTTAAAGGTACCTTGATTTACCTTAATTGATTATGGATTCTACCGATCTAAAAGAAGGTGAAAGCGAAATTTTACCCGTTCACAGCATTATAGGAAGGATGCTAACAAATTTTAATTCCACAAAGAATTACCGAAAGTCTATTAAAACAATATAGTTTTCATTTTTACACTAAACCGTCGTTGGTTCGTGAAAATTAAGAAAAGAAAAAACCGAGAGACTGTCCTATTTGCTATGCACTTTAGATGCTGTTGCACATGCAAAAATATATTTCTAAAAAACAGTGACCACAAAAACTGCCATCTTTTATTGCATTATCTCATATCGAAATTGACTTTCAAGGAAGACTTTCGACTAAGCTCTATGAAAAACGTGATGCCTTCAACTTTCCAAGCGTCAACTTTCCCTTTTTATGCACATGTAGCAACATTCCGTATGCTCCTGCTTATGGAGTCTTCGTATCACAGTTAATTCGTTATTCAAGAGCTTGTCGGAAATAAATCGATTTCCTTGGCAGAGCGTCAAGTTTGACACAGAAATTTCTGACACAATGTTATGTTGCTCCACGGTTGCTGTCTTTACTCAAGAAACTTTACGGTAGAAACCGTGCACTCGTAGACAAATATGAGATTTCTATCTCTATATGCTTACTCTTCCAGAGCACCTGAGTTCACTCTTGTTTCGACTGGAGTTCGCGTTGTTGATTGATATTCAGTTGTTTTGTGTTTCCATGTTTTACGTGTTGTCTGTTTTTTGTCCCGTTCTTGTTTGTGTTTACTGGTTTAGTCTCTGCCCTTTCGGACTTTTGACATTCGGATACCCCATTGGTACCTCTGCTTCTCTCATAGAGTGCAGATGTTGGTTTGTCGTAGAAATTTGTTTTGTTTTCCTTTACTGGATTTGACACACGGAATTGGAAATTAGCAACACGACGGTTGTGCTATTGCAGACAGGAACTGCTTACTCTTCCAGAGCATCTGAGTTTCCTCTTGTCACGACTTGAGTTCGCGTTGTTGATTTCCGTCCGGGTGATTTTGTGTTTTATGTTCATGTTGCTCTTGTTCGTGTTTACTGGTTTCGTCGTTGCCCTTTCGGACTTTTGACATTCGAATGCCCCATTGGTGCCTCTTTGCTGCTCTCATCATTGATTTTATATAAAGTAAACATCTTTTTTAGCTCACCTGGCCAAAGGCCATGTGAGCTATTGCCATCACTTGGCGTCCGTCGTCGTCGTCGTTAACTTTTCTTCAAACTTCTTCTCCTCTGAAACGGCTGCACAGATTCAAACCAAATTTGGTCTGGTGGTACTTTAGGGTATCCCCCACAGAACTGATGTGGGGATTTTTGATTCGTCGAAAAACATGGCCGCCGTTGCTAAAAATAGACCAGGGGGGGGTCAAACTACTGTTTTTGGCTTGTAAATCAAAAAGTATAAGAGATAGATGAAATCTGATGCCACCCTACTACTTCAGCATCAAAAGCTCTACAAAAGTCTCCATTGAGTAGAAGTTGTCAGATGACCCCTTATGGGAGTTACTGCCCCTTAAAGGTGAAAAATAGCATTTTTTTCATGTTTTTGGCCTATGGAATGAAAACTGTTGCAGATAGAGAGGAGCTGTTGCTTGCTTAAATGTTCAGCTCATTTAGCTCTACAAAAGTCTCCATAAGGTCAAAGTTGTCAGATGACCCCTTATAGGGGTTATGGCCCCTTAAAGGCAAAAAATAGAGTTTTTGGCCTATAGAGTGAAAACTATTGCAGATAGAGAAAAGCTGTTGCTTGCTTAAATGTTCAGCTCATTTAGCTCTACAAAAGTCTTCATAGGGTCAAAGTTGTCAGATGACCCCTTATAGGGGTTACGGCCCCTTAAAGGAGTATTGCAGATAGAGAAAAGCTGTTGCTTGCTTAAATGTTCAGCTCATTTAGCTCTACAAAAGTCTTCATAGGGTCAAAGTTGTCAGATGACCCCTTATAGGGGTTATGGCCCCTTAAAGGCAAAAAATAGAGTTTTTGGCCTATTGAATGAAAACTATTGCAGATAGAGAAAAGCTGTTGCTTGCTTAAATGTTCAGCTCATTTAGCTCTACAAAAGTCTCCTATGGTCGAAGTTGTCAGATGACCCCCTATAGGGGTTACAGCCCCTTAAAGGGAAAAAATAGTGTTTTTGGCCTATAGAATGAAAACTATTGCAGATAGAGAAAAGTTGTTGCTTGCTTAAATGTTCAGCTCATTTAGCTCTACAAAAGTTTCCATAGGGTCAAAGTTGCCAGATGACCCCTTATAGTGGTTACGGCCCCTTACAGGCAAAAAATTGTGTTTTTGGCCTAAAGAAAGAAAACTTTTGCAGATAGAGAAAAGATGTTGCTTGCTTAAATGTTCAGCTTAATTAGCTCTACAAAAGTCTTTTTAGGGTCGAAGTTGTCAGATGACTCCTTTAAGGGGTTTTGGCCCTTTAAAGGTGAAAAATAGTGTTTTTTGCTTTGGAATGAAAACTATTGCAGATAGAGAAAAGCTTTTTATTGCTTAAACATTCAGCTCATTTAGCTATACAAAAGTCTTCAAAGGGTTGACATTAAGACCAGGTGAGCAATTCAGGCTCCTGGGAGCCTCTTGTTTTATTTTGATATCAACAAAGAAAAGTTGCCTGCCTTAGTTCATGTACAGGTGAAGAAAAACGTAGATACAGAGGTCATATTTGTTTCAATTAAGTTTCTAAGAGCAATCTCCTGAATAATATGGCGTAGGCATTAGCCTAAAATCGGACGAAGTAAAAAATAATAGAAATAATAAAAATAAAATTTGAATAATTATTTTGTCAATGATTAAAAGCCCCTTTTATTTTAGTCTAAGACTTTAATCACCCCTGACAATAATGGCATTTGCATTCTTGTAAGAATATACCTTGGATCAGTAATTATGCAAACTTGAAAATTGCAAATACCATCCAAATATTTGTGGACAACAGTAACCGGGGACGTTCAATTAACTTCTTCATGACGTCATTTCCCTGTCAGAGAATTTCGCGCTTCAGTAGACAACAAACATGTCAACATTCATTCAGCCATGTTTTGAAGATTTTCGGTGTCAGTATTTAATTCTCGGTCGTATTGACATCAGGAGATCGATTAAGCAACCTGGCGGAAAATAGCGGCATGAAGGTTTGAGGATATCACACAGGATTGAAAACTTCCAAGGATACATCTCTGATCTCAGCATCTGAGGTAGGATCCTTTCTTTCCATTTTTTAAATTTTGTTTGGTCATAGGCTGAGATGAGATTAGCTAAATCAGTGCAAGGCTTATTTATGATCATGGTGCATTATATGTTCGTATGTAAACATTCCCATATTTGATTACGTTGACATGGTGTCATGTTGTTATAGGTGACGTCATTTAGTAATGTTTTAGTCTGTCGTCATGTAAACACGTCGCCATATTGGAGTAGGTCTCTGACCAACGTTTCGAATAAAGTTTCAATTTCGCACAATAACTTGAAAAAAAATGTTTGAAAAATAAATTGGTTTTAGAAATTATATTTTGGCTTCGCCAAAACATTATTTCTTTAAAGTTTCTTATGCGAAAACACAGCTAAAGCTGGCCTTCAAGGTATTATGGGATTGATTTACAAAATGCTACATCCGGTTTTTAACATTAATTCACTTGTCAAGTGACCTATATTCTACACTTAGTCGGACTTCGTCCGATAGTAATAGTTTGAATGAATTATTGATATTCAGAAAATCGTCCAAAATCTGAAATATCTTTAAAGATGTTTACAAATTTCGTTGTTTACTAAAGGGGCAGCTCTAGTTTGGGGAAAGAAAACGATCTGTAATCTGGTACTTCTTATTTAATAACATTCCCTGAATTTTTTGTGAGTTATATTTTATATGTTTCCAAACGTTTTTAGAATTGTTTTAATATTGCACATTCAGCTCAATATTTTCCAAAATAATAACACATTTTGCAAACAGTTTTAAATAAAGTGACAACAAAAATACAGAAAAGAGATGAAACATTTAAGAGTGTGTAAAGTTATTATGCATCAGAGGTGTTGTCAGAGTCGTTCATATATGTTCTCATCTAGCAATAATTACCTTTACCGTGCATATAATTAAAATGCATTAATTCTATTGGTTAATTGACACCTTGAATCGTCTTTCATACCTCGATGAAATGTCACCTGAATTACGTGGTCGTAGCCGGGTCATAACCTTACTATATGCACAACTTATCACGGTAAATTCTCAAAACTTAATTCGCATTTGGATATTAATGCGCAAATAAAAAATACACGAACATACACCACAAAACAAAACAAAAATCCGAAACAAATTAAAAAACATTAAAATGTAATTATAAGAATTGAATGTTTGTATTTTGATGTTTCATAGGGTTGTAAAACCGTTGATCGGTCGCACATTTTAAACATGAAGCGTAAGCGTGCTTCATTCAAAATGTGCTACGGTTAACGGTTTTAAACGGAAATGAAACATCAAAATACAAACATTCAATTCTTAAAAATATGCATTTTAACACTTGAAAAATGTTTACTAATTGTAAATTGAAGTGCACCATTCCACAAAGCCGTCGGTTAGTTAAATGTAGGTGCCAACCTTTTCGAAAGGAAATTGGGTATGCATTTGACTTTCTTGTAGAGAGCAATTTATATACAACAGTTTAAAAATATTGGCCTTTTCGGTCTAAATAATCGTCCATATAATTCAAATCTCTTACCATGACATTGTATTTCGAGACAAACTTGTATTTTCATCTTGTGTTTGCAGATGTACATGTACTTAAAAAGAAGATCTAATAGTCTGTCACGGAGACAGCGGTGTAGGATGAAAAAAATCTGCAAAATGTGTACAATCCCTTGCAAATCAAATAAGTTAAGAAATAAAAACACTGTATGTAGGTGAGGTAGGTATGTGTTCGCATCTTTGTCAAATGAAGTCAGAGTGTATGTAGCACTAGAAATACTGCAATGCCTAGTCTCTTTAAGCAGATATTTGTAAGCATGTGCTTTACATACAAACATATATTGTTGGTAGCCTTGTCTTCAGGTGTGACAACATATTTGTCATGTAAGGCACAGACAATCGAGAACATAGTATTCCACAGCGTTTATGATGATCTTAAAGTTATGGTTCCAATTAATTTGTTGTGGCTCCCGGAATTTAGGTCAAAGGAAAACCACATTTCATGATAGCATGACCAGATGGACCATAGACAAAGTGAGAAGTGGAGCAATCGCACGTCAGAGGAGACTTTAGGTAGTTTTTAATGTGTAGGTCCAGCAATGCCTTTTGGTCCTTAAATTTTTCTGCTTATGGTCTTGGTATAGCGGTAGAACTGAATGGCATTGATGTTTACTGGTTCTAGAAATAAGGAAGAGTCTGAAATTTAACAATTCATTATAATCGATGTTGATAGTGTCTATTCCTTAATTCTTAAATAGATTGTGGAGATTTTTTCTTTCCTCGGCACTAAAGCTTCACTTATTACAGGTTTGAAAAGACGGAAAAGGGCCACGTAACAAATTATGCTAGAAAGTCTGTAAGAGAGAGATAAATCAGTACCTCATTTTCTTAACCAAATATCACGTAGGTCTTTAGGTTTCGCGACTCGTAGTGAAAACAGAAAGATACGAACGTTATGTACAAACGTGTCTGATAGATATGGTTTCAGTTTGACCAGCAACATAAATAGGCTTGTATCGTTTATGACGATGACTACGTTTATGTCTAAAATTAAGGTCAAACATTTATAATAATCACTTCACTACATTGAGGGCTAGTTTAGATTGCCCACTACTTTAATATCATTGTTCCAGACCATATGAGTATTTTGACCATACGCATATGGTCAGGACTAATCAGAAATACCGATAATTGAATGATGGATAAAAAAGGAAAACATTTCCATTATCATATTTAAAGGCAAATATTTTCGAAACAAAAATCAAATTGATATTTTTTCGGATAGTTTGTAAGAAAATAAAACTTTTACCAATATTATTTGTCAGATTAGCTACATGTAGTAGGAAAAAGTTGTTTTTTCTAACGACAATATGAAAAAGGTTAATCATAAGATAACTTACCGGTATTAATAATTCAATTGCATTTTGTAACAATAAAACCGGCATATTTTACTAATAATTCTTAAAAACCAATTTTTTATACATATAAAATCATTTCATACGCTTAAGCAAAGTTGTACCACTTAATAAAACTTCCATCAACAGAATATTTATAGATTCCTTAAATACTTCCATAAAGGCATGTAAATATACTTGGCAATTTGTGAAAAAAAACTGTGATAAATTAAGGGTTTTTTTTACATTAACGATCAATGGTAGAAATTTTTTTGTAACATTTATCTGGGCAACTACCCATCTTTACTTACTTTACTTTGTTGTTCTGTCCTCTTCGCCCTATGGTGAGGACCTCAGTCATCTTTTGAAGCATTCCAAAGAAGGAGCTGCGACGGTAGAGGATGATGGAAGCATGTTCCAATTGTTCTCACAACACGATTTGTAAAAAAGTTTTTACGAAAGTCAGTTCTTGAATATTTTTTAGCAAGCTTGTAGTTGTGACCTCTGGTCTGTAATTCGCTTAGTTCAAACAGATTATTGAAGTTAGACTTGTATTTGTGGTTGATATACTTATAGGTTTCGCACATATCTTGTTCCCATCGTCTATGTTGTAAAGTGACTAAGTCGAGCGAATTGTTAGCTAGGTGAATGCACCTTCTTTGTACTTTTTCTAAGGATTCGATATCTTTGAGTAAATATGGTGACCATGTAATTGATCCGTATTCTAATATTGGACGCACAATTGATTTATACAAAATAGATATTTTCTTAGACGTTAAATAAGTGAAACATCTTTTGATTAAACCTAAACGTTGGTTTTCTTTCTTCACAACTTGTGAAATATGTTTTTCAGAGTGTAAGTCATTTGAAATAATAACACCCAAGTCTCTTTGACAGTCTTCTTCTAAAAGCGGAACACCGTTTAAACTGTATACAAAATCGTAACTTTTACGGATTCTTAAAACGATACATTTTGCCTCATTGAAACGTAAAAGCCAGGTCCTGGACCAAGCTGACAAAGTATTTAAGTCCTCTTGTAGAATTTGACAGTCCTCCATATTATGATTTTCTCGGTATAGTTTAGTATCATCAGCAAAAAGCTTAGCTGTTGAGCATACAAGGTCAGGAATATCATTAACGTAAATCAGGAATAATATTGGACCTAAAATGGAGCCTTGCGGCACTCCACTGATAACATTTTTCCAATCAGACGAGCCTCCTGGTAGAATAACTCTTTGGCGACGCTCATTCAGGAACGATACTATCCATCTTAGAATATTTCCTCGAATACCGATATTGCTAAGTTTCATCACAGCCTTTTAAAATTTGGTATTCAGTATTCATCGGCCAAAACGGTATTATTTGATTTCATTTCTGTCCCCTACAAACCTGTTCTAAATTATTGATTTTTGTTTGTTTTAAATTACATGTATATAATCAAATATCGCGAAAAAAGTAACATAAATTCTAGTTTTAAGATTTTATTCCACTTAAAAGTTCTGTTTTATTTAGTCGAAAATACTAATATTGTCCAACTACCTAATATATGGTCTGGCCCATAATAGCCATACGAGTATAAATAAGTATTTTAGAAAACTATTAGTTGCGATTGTATTGAAAGAAAATCGGGTTTATTTTCTTGTAACTTTTAAAAAGTAAAAAAAGAAATTGATTGGATTTAGCGATCTTTAAATCTACGGCTAATACATGTATCGTTAAGAAAGTATCATCGAATACAGTTTATACCGGAATACAACAATGAAGTATATATTCATTTCGCAGTTGCACGGACGCCACGTGCATTGTGATTGACAGGTTTAAATATTAATACACCAATGAAATTGACCGAATATTTAATATTTTCTTGGTAATCATATTTGTTTATGCCGAACATATCAATAAATTTATTTATAAGTTTGCAATATTTATTTTAAATATTCAATTAACCAAAACAATATTACAGTTAGTTCATAAACATACTCATATGGTCAGATCATACGCGTATGGTCCAACCATATGAGTATACCAATATGGTAATAACCAAACGCGTATGGTCCAAAACATCATATGGTCCGTATCATTATCAATACATCCATACATATAAAATGATGTTGAAAGCAAACCGTAAGAAAGACCGACGTTTTCCTTTAAAACGCTAATAAAGTTTGGTAAATAGGTCTTAAAAGTCATTGTACTTCAAAATAATATAAGGAAAGTTTACCTTTTTCTAGCGAGGGTAAAGAGTTTGTATATAATTCATAATGTTATGTAAAAAGTTTTCGTCTGACAATTGATTTGCTTTCCAAAATCACTGACACTAAACAAATGCCCAATTTCAACTATTATAAATTATAACTGACCGACCTTTGGTAACCCTCTGGGAAGAATTGAGAAATGGGGGCGATATTCGAGAGAAGAAGGTCCGTTAATGTATCAGTCAACCCCAACAAATTGGAATATACCTTGCATGTAATCTATATATCATCGCTCGCATTTTGGTATGGAATTTTGTTCGTTTAAACGATTTTACAGAGAGAAAAAGTAAAACAGGAAACATATTTTACTCGTTGACGATACTTTAATTAATTTGTTTATGAGTTCCCGTGCGAATTCGGATATTAATTACATTAAGGAACATTCATTCAAGTACTATGTATTATTTCCCCGACTTGACATTGTCACCTTTTGATGTTATTTTTACAAAGTTTAGACAAAGGGAACCAAACAATTGGGTTATTGGCGGTCTTATTGCATAGTTCAATAGGGCATCATCGTAATTTTAACGGTTGAAATTACCATATTCGCCTAAAACTCGAATTGTGTGGTTTATTTTTTTTTTCTATATTTATGTATCAAGCACAGACCCTGATAATGTGATCTTCGGCTCTTCTATCTTTTAAAAGGCACCTTGTGATTCCCCTAGGATGTTATTATCATAGGTTCATCAAGCTGTTTTCAAAATAAAGTCTTTTACTTCGTGTGATATGTCATGTTTACTTTTAGATTCACTGCAGAGTTAAAAGGAATACGATGTTGCAATGCTTGCCTTGTCTCGTTGTTTTCGGTAAGCTTATTGTTAGGGTAGTTTGCATGGTGTATTTTATCTTTTTTTCAGTTTTAACAAATCCCAGAACCGTTTTCACTTTCTTTTTAGATTTAATACACCTTTCGGTTAATTCTCTCATTTGATTCCCGTTTTCCTTGCGCTTGAAAGCATTTTCAACTTTTTTTCTTTTCGATCGTTGTATACATCGTTTAACCGTTGACTAACATCGATGCTTATAGTATATGCGCTTTAGTCGAGTGACCATATGTATTTCTTAAAGTTTATCAAGTTCTGCGCCCCAAAAGAATCTGTAATTTTTAACTGATTAAGCTTTACCATTTGTTGACTCGACTGCGCTTTCTACGCACTGCTTCCATTTTTTTCAAAATAAAATCAACGTCGGTATCGAATTAACAGGTTTTAAATTTAAGGAATTCATTAGAAGGAAAATATAGTTCGAATACAGACCAGTCGGGTTTTTAAATTTATTTTCCATAAGGGAAGATTGGGTTTTTGATCTGATGCTTTGATTTTGTTGGGGGAGCATTAATGTTCAAGCTTACTCGCATAATAGGAACGTACGTGATCGCTATGCGGGACAAAATGCCCCTTCTTCATCGATAAATACGGTTGAAACATGTTAAGATTAGTTACTCAATAAAAGTACCTAATCGATGGCTGATTTTTGGTCGTTTAATAAAAAAGCGAACAAGCCTATAGAACGATTCCTAGTTTTGGCAAAGTTTAAGTCACTGGCCTCAATGAATTGTTGTAGCCGTTTTCCGTTGTACGGATTCATTTCGCTTGTCGTCGGAATACAGTCGCTCATATTTGTACAACGCCCATTTGAGTCTCCTTCTATTACATGTCACAAGCTTGGAAGAGATGCATAAACTCCTTTAGTTATACTGGAGCTCACCGAGTGTTTCTGGATAAAAAAAGCTCACATATACCTGATGTGCGTTTTATATTGGTTTTATTTTACATTAAAATACAAAACTGAACGTCGAAAACGTATATTCTTAATTTGAGCTCAAGCTTACTCATAGAAAAATTAGTAAATGCCCAAAATTAATTAAGAAACAAAACAAGAACCAAACTGAGTAAAGAAACACACAAACAAAAGCTAATGCACTAAACGAAAAATGTTACGAATGTACAACAAATATCCAATTAAGTCATTATTCAGACAAAACAAAAACAATAAGAAAGCCTGTTGTAAAATAGATATCATTATAGTAGACAACTTTTTTTTTTCAAATACAGCAAACATTAGTGAAAGTTTTATAGTGTGAAAGGGTCATCAGGTGGTCCCATTCTTTTCTGCCTTTTAAGACTTCTTCTGTATTTCCATCATATTACCGGGGGGTAACTTGGTAACTTTTTGGATGGGGATGTGCCATTTTCGATTTGAATTCAATACCCTTATTTAAATAAAATTAAAAATTTTCAGGGCCCATATTTATATATAAAATCGACAATTTTTTTTTCTTTTTCATTTTTATGCTGAATGATACTAAATGAGAAAGTATATATTAAAATGCAAAAAAAAAAAAAACCCAAAAAAAACAAAAATAGTTTTATTAAAATCAAACATTTTTTTTAATTACATGTATATTCAAACTCAATTCTGTTACTCTTAACATGATCAAATCTTTATCCCACAAATTGTACAGGTGAAATACAAGAAAGAAATATCTTTGCAATCCTTAGGAGGGCCCCTTAATCCCCACCCTTAATTGGATGTTGTTATTGCTAATTACCAAATGTTGGAGAAACGTGATAAAACCTTTTTAAAGTATAATTCAAGGACAATTGAGATATTTTCTCCTAAGGTTATTGAAATTCGTCATTTTAATTATAGTAATTAAGTCAATAAGCAAAATAAGTAAATAAACAGTCAAGGGTAATGTAATAAAAGGTGTCATAAATAGACGATCATATCTCTATACATAACAAACGAACGAGGGCATGTGTCCTAGTCCTAAGATACCTTAGTTACAAAAAACCAACAATTTTAATGCCTTAATTACTAGGATACTTTGAATACTCTCTTCACGCAAACGAATCTTAATTACACTTAAATTGTTTTTTTTTTAGGTTTTCAATATGACGCATACCTTTGATACCCCTTGGAAACAATACCAATTATAAAACGTCTATAAATACACTTTGCTTAGTTGGCATTTTCATTTGGACAGATAAAAGTTTATCAGGATAATAGAGAAAGGTTTGTTTTTTTATTATAGTTTTTCTATAAGGCTTAAAGTCTTGTTTCAGAATCCCATTCTTATTTTGTCTCATGTTTCGTTTATAAAACTGTATTTACAAGTTAATTATATTAATAAATATATTTACACTAATAGTAAAGATAATAGTAAGGTTGAAAAATAATTTCCAAGTCTTTATGAATGATTACTTATACAGTACTTCTAGCATCATTGAAAGTTTATATTTATTAACACCAACAGATGTAAAGTTCGTCTTAGACAGAAAAGGTATCAAATTCATTTGGAACCGGGAAAAGGATTTATTGGCCTGAAACTTTTAAAACCTCCTTAAATTACTAACTATTCTCGTCTTGAATGAAGATAGACTGAGTCTTTCATTGATGAAAGAAAACGATATTTCTTGCAAACATCTCAATATACATGGAATATACTCCGAACAAAATTACTTTTCATATGAAATGTTCAATTATCTGCCAAAATACACAGCATTAGTTTTTTCTAGTTTTTGTCTTCAAAATCTATTCATTGAAGGAAATGACACTGGCATAGAAAAAAAAGTCACTATAATAAATGACCCAAAAATATTGCGTTAGATTCATTTGTAAGTTTTTTTTTACA
Organism: Arcuatula senhousia; assembly: GCA_963971305.1. Classification (NCBI taxonomy): domain Eukaryota; kingdom Metazoa; phylum Mollusca; class Bivalvia; order Mytilida; family Mytilidae; genus Arcuatula; species Arcuatula senhousia. The sequence goes on from OZ020308.1 coordinate 63,027,934, forward strand.
TCAGCTCGTATAAAACTTAAATCTCAGTTGTCTAAATCCTATAAAAATGTAATACCATGTAAATACCCCCCTCCCCCAAAATAAAGTTTTAACAACACCTAATTAGTGGTCATAAATGTTTTATACTGGAATTGAATGAATATATAATTATGCACAATTACTTTAAATACAATGCATTTAATGAACTCCAATTTAAAACTTGTATTAAAACTAATTTGCACCATGAGCAAAATTGGTCGGAAGCTGCTTATGCTTGGGTATATTTAGACCCCGATTTAGACCCTATATTTGAACCATATTCTAAATAATTATGGGTCAATCTTTTAAGATATTTTAAATATCCATGGCTGAATATAGAAATTCAGAAAAAAATCCCATTTAATTATAATTCAAAAACGATATAATATTGCATAAATTGCCATTAATTTCTTATGCATTAAAACGACAATTGGCCCATATTGCGTCATCAGGTCACGTGACGCCTATCTCATTAAAATTTTCTGGATCGGCAGAAGCGATCAAATGTGATGCTAATTACTCAAATTGTGATCTTATTCAGGGGAATTTATTAGTTTTATGGCGTTTTTTACTGTTTATGATGACAATAAGATTTAATATAAAAATATCAAGAATCGTGTCCAGTCTCCTTTAATGTCTATGAGTTGTGTGCAATTTACAAATCAAGAGTGAAAAGGATTTAAAAAAACTTATAAATTGAATACATTGTCAATTTTAGACTGATCAAATGTCAATTCAAATTTTCAGATTGTATATCCAACAGAAAGCTTTTTGTCACTTCGAAATATTACTTAAGGGGTTATCTAACAACTTTGACTATATATAGACTTTTGTTGAGAATAATGAGCGGAACATTTAAGCAAGCAACCGCTTTTCTATATCTTCCCTTACTAGATGGGGGAGACATATTGTTTTTGTGTCAGTTCTTCTTCTTCTTCTTACAAAGCGTGTCTGGGCCACAACTTTTTTATCCTTTGAGATAGAGCTTTGATATTTGGCATGTGGATGTATCATCATGAGACGATGTGTCGCGTACCACAATGACCTTCATATGACCTTGACCTTCAACCTCAAGGTCAAATTAATGTTGATTTTACCTGCAAATTGTGTCCATGTAATAACTCTTTTATTCTTTGACATAGGGCTTTGATATTCGAAATGAATATGTATTACTATGAACCAATGTGTGTTGACCCTAAATGACCTTCTTTTGACCTTTGACTTCAAGGTCAAATCAATTCTAATTTTAGCTGCAAAGTGTGTCCAGGCTATAACTTTTACATTCTTTGATATAGAGCTTTGATATTTGAATCTAGTGTTTCACCATGAGAAGATGGGTTGCGTACCAGAATGACTTTCATTTGACCTTTGACTTCAAGGTCACATTAATGCTTATTTAACCTGCAAAGAGTGTCCAGGCCATAACTTTTTTGTTCTTTGACATAGAGCTTTGATATTTGACATGTAAGTGTAATACCATGAGAAGAAATGTCATGACCGTAAATGACCTTCATTTGACCTTTGACATCAAGGTCAAATAAATACTAATTTTACCTGCAAAGTGCCCAGGCCATTACTTAATTATTCTTTGACATAAGGCTTTGATATTTGAAATGTAGATGTATCACCATGAAACAATGTGTCTCGACCCTGAATGACTTTATTTGATCTTTGACCTCAAGGTAACATGAATGCTGATTTTTTTACCAGTTTTTCCTAGTTTTCATTCTATAGACAAAAACATGACAACAGGTTAATCTATGGGCTGTAATCCATATTAGGGGTCATCTGACAACTTCGACCCTACAAAGGCTTTTGTAGTGTTAAATGAGCTGAACGCTTAAGCAAGCAACAGCTTTTCTCAATCTGCAATAGTTTTCATTCCATAGGCCAAAAACATGAAACGGGTAAATTTAGGGACTGTTATTACTACAAGCGGTCATATGACAACTTTGACGATATGAAGGCTTATTATATGCTAAATAACCTGAACATTTAAGCAAGCAACAGCTTTCTCTTTCTTCAATAGTTTTCATTGTACGGGCCTAAAACAGCTTTTTCACCTTTTAAGGACCGTGGACTTTTGTAGAACTAAATGAGTTGAACATTTTAACAAGCAACAGCTTTTCTTTACCTGCAATAGTTTACATTTTATAAGCCAAAAAACATGAAAAAACGCTATTTTTTACCTTAAAGGGGCTGTAACTCCTGTAAGGAATCACCTGACAACTTTGACCAAATGGAGACATTTTAGAACTTTTGATGCTGAAGCCAACAAAAGTAGTCTGACCCCCCTGGTTTATCGTTAGTAACGGCGGCCATGTTGTTTGACAGAGCTTAAATTGAAACACAGGTTTGGTGCATGACACCCTAAGGATCATTCATACCAAGTTTCATTAGATTCTGTTTATTAGTTGTTTCAGAGAAGAAGATTTTTGAAAAATGGGCCAAAGACAGAAATGGCCGGATTTCGTTGAACATGAGGTATATGAGCCACAGACATGAAATCGAATCCCTCCTTATTGAAGCCCAAGCTGATGCTGCATACCAAATATCAAGAGACTGTGATAAGTAGTTGCTTATAAAATTGTTACGAAAATGTTCTATTATTGAACATAAGTGTCAAAAATGAACCAAGTCGGTAAACAGGAAGTAGGTGAGCGATATACCTGAAATGTACTCCAACGTTATGGGAGCGCAGGCTGAAGCTGCATACCAAATATCATTCCATTTTGTCTTTAAAAGTCTCCCGTGCGGGGCCCGGGAGGCGAATAGGCCCGCAGCAGCGCTAAGCTTGTCGGTAAAAGTCCACTAAAGAGCGCTCAGAAACCTGACATCGGGGTCAGGCCGCTTTGACCACAAAGCGACTGGGATGTGTGCCCCAGGTGGTTGAATGGGGCAGCCCTGACATCGAGAGATGCGGGGTCGTCAGGCGATAATGCGGAAAACCTGACCGCAAACCATAGTGGTGCACCGTGTTGGGAAACATGTCACGTTCCTCGCACGTTGAAAAACCCTGCTGCAGGTCTCGGTAAGAGTAGGACCCGTAGGATCCCCATGCAGGAGGCAAAATTTCCCGTCCCTACCCATCACTCCTTTTTCCAGTGGCAGTCAAAACTCTCCTACCTGATTGGCCTTGTGTCCCCATTTCCTCCATTTCATCATAATTTCATGTTCATTGTATCACCACTTTCATGTTCATCTCCCGGATATAGCCGAAATCGCGCTGCTTGGGAGTAAAGCAATAACTAACTAACTGTCTTTAAAAGTCCGCATTTTGGAAAAAAATTACCATCCTACAAATAATCCCACTTTAAGTACACATTTCCGTAAAGAAAATGAAGAATTCTGGATTCGACGACTGGGAACCGCACTACCTTTTGGCTGCAACGACAACATTGGAAGTGTAGGTTTATCTAGCCCTAGATGCAGTGATTTTAATGTGATGAATCTCTTTGAAAAAACAGAGAGACGTTTGTCCAAAAACCTCTCGGGATTCATTACATTCGAACTAAACTGTACTCTATTCCCCTTTCTAAACTCAATACTTTGTACAAGGAATGTCTAGAAAATCCGGTCACTGACCCTAAGTAAAACATTTATAGACTCGCTGCTATCGTTCTTGATATCGGTTACAACCGCTTATTCAAACCTGTTGGAGTTCCACACGAAGACAGTAAAGACAATCGTTCCTTTCTTTCACTTCCATTTTTAAACAAGGGGTTAGATGCTCTTAATTTAGGAAATATTCTTCACCACAAATCTGTTACGGAACATATTCCTCCTTACTTCAAAGATAAAAGCATTCCCATAATCTCTTATTCCAACACTTCCACCTTTGCACCTAAGGTTTTCAACTATAAACAAGTATTCCGGCTCTCCCGGATAGACGAACCACTGACAGTTGTTGGGCCTTGGAATAATAACTAGTCTAAAGGGCGACGTTTATCTTAAGCTTCAACATACAGTCAGATATAGTGGTAAAATACTGAAAATAAAGAGGGACAAATTAAGGATACAAAGTACATGTAAAAACGTTAAAGTTCATAATAAAACTGTAAAGGGGGATCATAGATAAGTGAAATACAATGAAATATTCGCATAAGTATAACATAAAACAAATTTAGATGTCCAAATATTGTTTATAAATCAACGGGAAATTCCCTTCGTCTGGTCCGATGCTTAGTTTCACTGTCCGGTTAAATTTAAAATATATCCAGATAGAATAAAGTTATGTTTGTCTAAAAAGGGTGTAAAACTATCAATTAAAAACACTGATTGCTCGTTACTCACGCTGTGGTTGCCACAAATTACAGAGAGCGCCCCGTTTGCCTTTCCTTCTGCATGGCAAGGGGAGAACTGACAAAGGGATCGGAAGCGATCTTACATCGTCGCGTAAATCATATAATTAGAAAGATGAAAAATCCTGTGAAGTATCGAATGTCCAAACAGGAGTTGGAAACGATATAAGTCGAAGTTTGTCAATTTCGAAAGTGGTGAAGAAATATCTATAAAAATATCTAAAAACAACTGGAACACAAATGTATGACAGAACAACTAGCGTTGTGGGGTTTCCAAATCAATGACCTCAAAGCAAAACCTTCAGACTGTACCCGTGAAAAGTCCCCATTCAAATATAGTCCCTCTGGCCACGTTATCACTGGTGACCTCAACATCGTGGAAAATGACTTACTTCGCGATGTTTTGGCTAAAGGGCCTAAATATCGTGAGCCAAGACGAGTCAACTGAAGCTATAATTTCAAAACAATTATGGATTCAGTTGAGGACTATGCCAGAAAATGGGCCAAAAAAGAACAGGAGAAAGAGTGTGACGTTTTGTCAGAATGAGTGAAAGCTGTGAGGTCATTGGTTTTGAAAATAATCAATTCTTTAAAAGGCTCAATGAGCACTAAGGCAACATCCATTTTCAGCAACGCTGATGTTGCCAAAACATTGTCCACCTTACATGACAAATATGTTGTCGTACTTGCAGACAAAGCACCAAATAACATCAATTTTGTGTGTAAGAAACACTATATTGACTGTTTGACAGCTGAATTGGTGGTTGGTTGTACCAGCAATAGCACCACATACACGGCTACAACACTGTCTAAGGAAATCATGGAAAACACACATCTGTCATTTCCTCCTTCGGCCTTTCTGTTGGTGGCAATAATGATGACATTCCATCCCTGTATTGGATTCCTAAATTACATAAAAATCCATACAAACAGTGCTTCATTGCAGGGTCATCCAAATGTACAAGTAAGCCTCTTTCTGTTGACTTCAATTCTTACGGAAATAAAATCCGGCCTTCAGAAATATTACGATTGTTGTTATTCTAGAAATGGTGTCAATCAAATGTGGATCCTAAAGAATTCGAAAGAACTGATGGATATTCTTAACTCTTAATCAGTTACATCTTGTAACAGCATCAAAACATTCGATTTCTCCAGACTTTACACTTCTATTCCACATGAACAACTGAAATCGCGATTGGCACAGCTGATTAAACGCAACTTTTTCAAAAAGAATGGAAAACGCAGGTACATATATCTAGTAGTCGATTATACCAAGAATTACTTTGTCATCAATGAGTCTAAGAAAAAAAACAAATTTACAGAAGACCAAATAATCGACACGCTCAACTTTCTTATTGACAACATATTTGTTCAGTTTGGTGGACGTGTTTTTCAGCAAACAATAGGGATTCCAATGGGCACTTATTGTGCACCTCTGCTTGCTGATTTGTTTCTTCATTCATATGAAGCAGACGTCTTAGAATCTCTTCTAGACAAAAAAAGACCGAAGACTAGCTCTCTCTTTCAGCCTCACGTTCTGTTATATTGATGATGTCCTTTCACTAAACAATTCTCGATGTGGTGACTTTCTCCATCTCATATATCCCCAGGAGCTTGCGATAAAGGACACAACGGATTCTAGGAAGTCTGCTTCATATTTAGATCTACATCTCGAAATTGACTCTCAAGAAAGACTTTCAACAATGCTCTATGACAAACGTGATGACTTCAACTTTCCAATCGTCAACTTTCCCTTCTTGTGTAGCAATATTCTGTCCGCTCCAGTTTATGGAGTTTACGTATCTCAATTGATTCGTTACTCCAGAGCATGCGGGACTTACATCGATTTCCTTAGCAGAGCGACACGTCTGACGCAAAAATTGCTCACACAGGGTTATGTTTCTCCTCGGTTGCTGTCTTCACTCAAGAAAGTTTACGGAAGACAAAATGCACTTGTAGACAAATATGGGATTTCGATCTCTCAGATGAGTGCAGATGTTGGTTTGTCATAGGGTTTTGTTTTGTCCTCCTTTACCAGATTTGACACGCTGAATGGACTATTGGCAACGCGACGGGTGTGCTATAGCAAGCAGGAACTGCTTACTCTTCCGGAACACCTGAGTTCACTCTTGTTTCGACTGGAGTTCGCGTTGTTGATTGATTTTCAGTATTTTGTGTTTCCATGTTTTACATGTTGTCTGTTTTTTGTCCCGTTCTTGTTCGTGTTTACTGGTTTTGTCTTTGCCCTTTCGGACTTTTGACATTCGGATACCCCATTGATACCTCTGCTTCTATCAAGAGGCTGTGATCAGTAGTTGCTGAGAAAACTGTTACAAAAGTATTTTCCCTGCCAACATGCCGCCCGCCCGTCCGACATTCACCATTTTATAACCCGGCTTTCACTAGTGAAATCCGGCCAAAAATTGTTAACGGACGATAGATGACGACGACGGACCCCAAGTGATGACAATAGCTTACCTAGACCGAAGCTATTTTTCACCTTTAAGGGGCCGTAACTCCTAAAAGGGGTCATCTGACGACTTCGACTTATGATCAATGGAGACTTTTGTAGAGCTTTTGATGCTGAAGCAGTAGCATGGCATCAGATTTCATTTTTTATATTTTTTGGTTTACAAGCCAAAAACATTAGTCTGACCTCTATGGTCTATTTTAAGCAACAGTGGCCATGTTTTTGGTCGGCAGGCACAATTTGTGCAATCTTGGTAGAGGACATCCCATAGATGTATCGTGCAAAGTTTCAAATCAATCCCTTCAGTAGTTTCAGAGGAGAAGATTTTCAAAGGAAAATTAACGACGACGACAGACGCCAAGTGATGCCCAATAGCTCACATGACCCTTCGGGTCGGGTGACCTTAAATATAAATATTAACAAAATAATCCTTTAGGATTACTTCTTGTCAAAAGCTGTTCAAGTAAACTAGGTTTTAAAATTTAACTATATTAAGGACCAAAATTTGGTACTCAGTGAACCAGGTCCTTCAGATTAGAATCTAAGATAAGCAACAATCTTTTTATATCATTTTTATTAGCTAATTACACGATCTCAAAAAATGTTTTGGTATCAGGTTTTTGTAAATGTCGGCTTCAAATAATGGTAATAACAAAATTACAGAACTTGAAGGATCAATATCACATGTCCAAGAGAAAAGACAAAATAAGGAAGACTAACCGGAGAAATTGAAGATCACAAGTATAAACAATTATGTAACAGTTTAATGATGTAGCCATGAAGATGTGTAAATAAATGTAATTAATTCTGCTTAAAAATGCTTCATCTCTTGCTGCCCCATATATCATTATTTTTGTTTATCATTTGAAATATGTTGTTATATCCGAGTCATGTAACAATTAACATATGGTTTGTTTTGTTTAAAACTAATGTGGGTTTTTTTCTCAAACAGGTCACTTGAACAGTTGAGTCAAGATAAAGATGGCCACACAAAGTGATGGTAATTACTATACATCATTTAAATAATCTTAAAATGTATTGAAATACAAATTAAAACAAAGTTCCAGAAAATTAATTTTGCTACACTGACACACGTTCTGTCTGTTCAAGACTCATCAGAGGGTGAGTGGGTAAGTGAGTTAACGTTTTTCGCCCGTGCAACGTTAAATGGGTTATTTACAGGCGATGAACATGAAAAGGATGATAAAATGATCATGAAATGATGATGAGAAATGAAATATTGGGATGGGGTAGGGTGTTAAGGTCAAGTAAATTTTTGGAGAGCCACAGGAAAAGGGGACAGGGTAGGGACAAAAAAAAATAGCCTATATGGTGCACTACTTATCGGTTAACAAAGGGGTCTTTTACGTGCATGAAGCGTGACACACACGTTGGCCTACTAATGTCAGCGGTCGGGGTTTCCGTATTATAGACCTGACAACCCTCCGGACGAGGGCAATCCTATTCAGCCACCAAGGGTACACTCATGGTCACTCTGTGGGCTGGGCACTGACTCTACGTCAGAATCCTAAGACCCTCAGTCGCATGTTACGACAAGCTAGGCTCTACTACGGGCCTATTCGCCATCCGGGCCCTGCACGGGACGACTTATCAGAGGCGCTTCACCAGAAATATTCTTGGGGGCTTGTTATAGCATAATCCCATTTTTTTTCTAACAAAGCACTAAACATAGTTTGCTATAATTATATAAATAGCATTGATACTCACTAAGTCCAGTTGGGTAATTATTTTTTTAAAGTAAAATAAATCTGAGTTTCGACGATCTACGGATTGCAAGATCGCAAAGGGCCGTAAAGCCCCTGTGAGTGTCGTAGTAATCCGAATGAGAACGTTCTTTTCCGTACTGACTCGTATTAGGGCTACGAAAAATAAATTTTCCGGCATCGACTGTGGAATTTATTCCGTAGCGGAACCTTGGTGTTGATTCATGAATGTGTAACTGGTGCATAACAATCGTTCATCCTACGGTGGACCTGTTAAACTTATTTGTCAGATAAGGACCATAATGATATATACCTACGTACATGAGGAATCTTTTTTTTTGCCTATTGCAACATCTGAAATAATATTTTTAAAACAAAAACTATTTGAATCAATAAATAAACCGTTTAACTATCCTTTTATTGGTTTTCGAATACAGGTAGCAAACGTTGCAATTACCTGATTTTTAATTGACACCTATATTCCAAAAATACCGGTAACCAATGATCACAGGCAATATAATTCAGTAATGTATCAATTATATTTATTTTTCTTTTGATTATTTTTAATTTTATTTTAAACCATTTATTTGTATTTACTCAATTATTTTGTTCAATACTCAAATGTCGACTGATAAGAATACTAAAGTATTAATAAATGGGTGTTTTTATAATGGCCCTGTTATATGTTCAAGGTCTGTAATAATGGTCCCGAGGTGTTTGTAATGGCCCGAGGCACCGCCGAGGACCATTACAGACTCCGAGGGCCATTATTGCAGACCGAGAACATATTACAGGGCCATTCTCAAATAACCCATTTCTAAATACTTTTATTAACCAACTAGAAAATAAACAAATTAAACTGAGTGGAGAAGTGAGAATTAACTCGTAAAACCTGCTCTTGCCCAATATTTCTCTGAAATGCATGTCTAATAGTTCATGACCATTTTGTTCTAGGCTTTTACTTTGCCGATGCATTAATCACGTACATTTGTCTTAGATTGATAATAGAACATTTTAAAATTTATCATTGAGATATCTGCTCTTTTCAATTTTTTTTGTTCTTACTATTAAAACTGTTTGCAAAATATCTTATTTATTTGAGAAATTATTGTGCAAAGTACAAAATAACTAATAAAACTATGGTTCATATGACGTGGTCAAATAATAACAATTTTAGTAATTCAGTATTTTTAGGGACAACATTTTAAGGGGATGAATTGAAGTACCAAATTATAACCCATTTCTTTCCCCAAACAAGAATCCCCCTTTAGCAGACAGCAAACTGACATCTTTAAAGTTTGTCAGGTTTTTGCTTATTTTCTGTATACCAATATTTTATTCAAACTATTGACATTAAGAAGGTTGTTTTAGAAACCTGACAGAAATAGACAGGATCTCAGACTCTGTATGTAGGTTTATCTTCAGGTAGGAACAATTTACTTTGTTTATTTTAATTATTTGTGAATTACCAGTGCAGCAAAGTTTTAAGGGATGTTACTTTGATTGATTTTTTAAATAAAACGTTTAAAATAAATCTAAAAACTTTTTTTGATCAAGGTAAAAAAAGATAGCCTATTATTATTATAAATTATAAAGGAAACTAAAAGGGTATAAAACATCTAAATGTGTAATGACCAATGAGTTACATGCAGTATATATCAGCCATCTACAACAAATTAAATTAATTCACAGAAAATCAAATGGTAGTTTAACCCTATTTCCAACATGTATGATTGTGTATCATTTGCTACTTTTTTAATTCAATTTGCTAAAACATCTGAAGTAAAATGATGTCGGCCATCTTGTTTCAAATCCATAATGGCCCTGTTTTCTGTCATAATGGCCCTGTCATAATGCCCTGTTTTTTTCATAATGGCCCTGTTTGGCATTTCATTAAGTAAGGGCAGATTGACTAATAATCTACTTAGTTGGTTAATAAACGTAAATATAAAATGATCTAATATTGTGGCCCGACTTGAAAAAATTGGATTATTGGGCCGACGTGTGTACAGCAATATCTCGCCATTTTAATATGGAACTCCATAATTATTTTACAACATGTTATTAAATACCCTATTTATTAATATATTATGAAATATATATTGAGCTCAATAAATGAATTATTAACGAATTATTAAATAATTATTGATCTCAATAAATAATAATCAAACATGTTAATAGATAGGGAATAAAGTCCACTTTGGCTTGCCATAAATCGTAGACAAATATGCATGGATTTCTATCTTAGATGTTGGTTTGACGTAGCAATTTGTTTTGTTTTCCTTTACCGGATTTGACCCACTGAATTGGAAATCAGCAACACTACGAGTGTGCTAAAGCAGACAGGAGCCGCGTTCTCTTCCGTAGCACCTGATTTCACTCTTGTCAGGACTCATGTTCGCGTTGTTGATTTCTTTTTGGTTGATTTTGTGTTTCTTTGTGCTGTTTTTGTTCGTGTATTCCGGTTTCGTCGTTACCCTTTCGGACTTTTGACACTTGAATACCCCGTTGGTGCCTCTTTGCTTCTGTACTTATGTTTTAAGTACAATACTACGAAATTGTATATGTACATAGGAAATCGAACGTAAGTTCTGTAGCTGCCCCACTCTCATGCAGGTCGAGTTCTGTCAGCTAAATCAGAGGGTTTAACATGAACAGGTTGATAAAATGAACATGAAATGGGAAGCATGATATATTTTTATCATCTGTCGTTTCTTTACGTTTTTAAAATTCAATATAAAAATTTATCGAATTAAAACCTTGATGAATAATACCTGCTATTTCCTTTAGAGGATCACCTTTATCAAATGAAAAAAAAAGCAATTAAAACCTTGAATAGTCGTGTTTCAGTGTAGTGATGTAGTTCTTTACTGGATACCCTTCTCTATAGTCCTTTTCGTGCTTCTTTGCATCTTGATTAGATTGAGTTAAAAGTGTTTTATTTCAATTATTAAAAGGTATTGACCATTGGTATTTTATAAATATTTTAGATCACCAACAACCTGACAACGAAGTTCGCCTTGTCTTGATTGGAAAAACAGGGAATGGTAAAAGTTCAACTGGAAATACTCTCCTTGGAGCTGATAAAACATTTGATGCGGAATGCAAGGCTTCGTCTGCTACCATAAACTGCAGAATGGAGACTGGATATTTTGGATCAAGAAAGGTTTTTATCGTTGATACTCCAGGGGTCCTAGACACAGAAAGGACTGAAGAGGAAATCATGAAGGAAATTATCAAATGTGTCGGCATGACGTCTCAAGGGATCCACGCCTTTGTCTTTGTAGTTTCTATTGCAGCCCGGTTTACTAAAGAAGAGCAAGACGCAGTTAAGAAATTTGCTGAACGCTTTGGTAAAGACATTTATTCTCATGCAATTGTTGTTTTTACCAGATTCGATGAACTCCGTAAAAGAAAAAGCAAAAGCATTGAGGATTACCTTTCTACAGCTCCAAAAGCTCTCAAAGACTTTATACAAGATTGTGGAAATAGATATGTAGCTTTCGAGAACGATGCATTATTAGATGGCCCCCCAGAAAAGCAGGAAAAACAACTTAAAGAATTTTACACAAAGGTCGATGATATGATCAAGAAAAATGACGGACAGACTTATACCAATGACATGCTCAAGGCAGCTGAAGCCTATATACAGAAGCAAATAGAAGAAGAAAAACAGAAAATTTTGCAAGAGAAAAAGAAGAAAGAAGAAGAACTACAGAAAGAAAAGGAGCGTCTAGTGAAAGAGTTTGAAGAAAAACAAAAATATATGGAAGACCAACAAAAAGAACAGGAAAGAAAACTTCAAGAAGAGAGGGAACAGAAACTTAAAGCGGAAAAGGAAGCACTGGAAAAATATTATGAGAACAAAATGAATGAAGAAAAATTAAGACAAGATCAGCGGGAAAAGATTGACAAGGAAGAACCGGGATTTATTGGCTATATCTGGAACGGAATTAAAAGTGTCTTTGGATACAATTAAGTCTTTTTCCACCACAAGTCGAAGACCGTTTTTTTATGATAATTTTTATTTATCACAACCTTTCAATTAAATTGCTTAGAACAAGTAGGTTTAACAAAAACTGCATAAAAGATAATAAAGTATTGAAAAATAATGTGAACCGATCCTTATATATTAAAAGAATCAGCCATTTCTAGAAAAGCTCAAAATTATTTCAGATGAGATAGTTTGTGGTTGATTTGCAATTTCAGACTAATTGCGATCTTCAACTTCGTCGGTTTTCCTTAATGATACATGTTTATGAGATTAATCACTGATTCCTATATTATATGTAGATATTTTTGTTCATAAATTTTGTCTCTTATCGTAGACTTTCGATATTTGGTGTGCAACAAGGCTACAGCCTGTAAAAAGAGCTTACAGGGGACCCATGTATTCTGTTTTTGTATATATTTTTGTACATTCCTTTACCGTATAACATATATTTGTAGGCATTTTTTTTTTGACAAATATACATGTGACAGCAAAAACGATATAAATCTAAAACAATTGATGAAATATGTGAAAAAATACTCTAGTTATCTACCAACCAAAAGCATCTTTAATGATATAAGGTATAAATAACAAGTACATTATGTTACACAAGAAATTGCTTTAATCTTTCAATATACTGCAAGAAAGTTAGTTTGAATTGAGAAATAAGCTGCAAGTAAAAACTACAAGTGGGGCCAATAAAAGTAAGTCATCACCATTTAACACATTCAAGGTATTTCTAGACCTTTAGTTCTTAAGATGAGAAAGACACGTATGGCAGAATAGAATGTTATCTAACTAGCAAGAAGAAGAATTTGTGGACCAACTGCAGTGGTTCCAGATATCATAGTTCGCGAAAAACTGACCTGACATTAAAAACTGAACACAAAAAAACAAAGTAAGAAAACGTAAACATAGGTTAAGTCTCCATGGTTTGTTTATGTACTTAGTATAATAGCAAACCATTTTCCAAAAGTTTTACAAAACATTGTACATCTCAAAAACGACCAAAATACACTGAGTCATTGAAGCATGAAATTGGGACCAAAGTCACACAGTACGGAGCTAGTTTCTATGGCCACAACTTCAAGTGTCTGTTTACGCAATAGCAGATGCCTTTAAATAAGTATAATATTTTAAGGTATTTTTTGTCCACAAAAGTTTTACAAAAGTGTTTATGTCGCCGCAGGAAAGTGGTTGTTACTAAAAGGCGGAAACGGAACGCGGAACGGAAACGGAATACGGAACGGAAAACGGAAAATTATTTTCTTTGTCTTATGAACTAAAAATAAAGCTTTTTCGTCCTTATCAACATGTCTGTCTTCGTTGAGAGTGTACTAGGTAACACTACATCTCTACACATATTAGGGGATATCCAGTTGAACGAATATTTCTTTTTTCTGTGATGCTATGGGGGAATGGGGGGACAAAACGTTAAAAAGAATGACGGAATATCGCCGAGTTTGATTTTAAAATTACAAATAAACAACATTCGTTTCTATCCACCCTCCAGGTAGATAGGTAAATAATATCGCAATATAGGGTGTTTTGTTCTTCCTTAATTATGACTTTAAACCAACATTTTTTTTTACAAATTGCTGATTTTTGTGAAAATAATTGATTCCAATAATCGTTTCCGTTTGGGAGCTTATAAGCTGTCACGCATGCTCAATACATGTTTATTATATTTTGGAACTGATATATAACAATTTTATAACCACAATAAACATGAGACCGGAGAAACAGCCAGAGGCTCATTTTCTTGTTCAAGGTGGTTGAGGGACTGGTACCAGCCATAGAAGCCGAGGAATATCTAAAACCAGTCAAACAGAAACGCTAAATAAGACCAAAGGCATATAGTGACTTTATTACTACCAACATAGTTGATAAACAAACAAGGAACAATTCGAAGTACCTACAAGCAAATCGGCCCAGTATTCCAATTCATTCTTTATAAGAACTGTGATCGACTGGAACCACCTGGACAACATCACCGTTTCCGCAAAGAGCGTAGAGAGCTTCAAAACAGCGCAGGTGTGTTAAGGCACATTGGCTATTTTTCTTTAAAATTTTGATATATTCAGATAATTGTTATCCTCAAATACTCACAAATAATCTTAATCTTTATTGATTCGGTGTTAATATATCCTTAACTACTTCGTTTAGAGAATCTAATAAGTCTACTTTCACTTTGCAGGGACTCCCCCTTTTGTCACGTGATCTAAAAATAGAACTATTGTTATGCCTTCGGTTTTTTACTTCGCCCGGGAGTTTCTTACAGACTTCTTGCTAAAAATTTTAACACTGTGTTCTCAAAACTACCCTTTATCTAACTACAGGTGGCGATAATTGATTTATTTAGGAATCATTATCTTATAAACGATTTCATCCGAATGACGTCAAAAACATGTACTTTTTGTCACTTTGAATGGGTTTTGAAGAAAAATTATACCACTATTTATTTATCGCCACCTGAAGTCTAATGCGTAAATATCCAGGCAAAGGATTTGTTTTTACCTTATTAAAATCGGCTGTAAGAAACTCCCGGGCGAGCGATTTTCATAGAACTCCAAGTCGTCAGAAAAAAATTGCCGTTAACGACAAGCGCAACAAGGAACAAGAATAATCACGAAGGGAGGCTACTCTCCTAATAAGGATTTTGACCGGGAATATACACTTGTTCAGAATAAATTTGTTTTATGTTAATTTTCATTAAATATCCATACTCCTACGATTTGACAAAGGTGATTGATGAATTTGATATTTTGTTGATACAATTAATAAAATACCAACCTTTATTTTACCTCCAAACTATTTTAAAATGTGAAAAAGGGGGGGTGTTCTTGAATGAAAACGACGCACAACTCCTGGACAGTCGACACAACCGATATAGTACCAAATCAGACTTTATAAACTAAAATTTTCATTTGCATTATCACTGTTTAAATTTCTTTGTGAGTTTGTACTTCTAAGACTAGAAAACAACAAGGGGGAAGGGGTTACTCACTGAATCTACCTCATTCTGTATTAAGTTTCAACATTATAATACTAAAAATATCTTTACTTTTCACCTTTAACTAGTTGAAACTTGTACTGGTCATTTTTTTTTTAATTAATTTTTTTGTACTATAGACCTCCCTCAATGTGCTGCACATTTATAATATTCATCAAAATATCCTCTTCCTGTATACTCATTCCTCACAATAAAACCAAAGAAGAAACTATGTCCAAAGGATATGATGTCCTGCCTTTCAACATTACTTTTTAGCAACCAGTGAGTGAACTCATACATTGTTTCCTTTTAACTTTTGCTAATAATTTCATACATTAGTATTTCTGAGTTTCACTTTAATGACATCATATATTCTTCATTCAAGAAAAAAGTACCTTTAACCTGTGAGTAGACCCAGGTATAACACATTTTTTCACAAGAGCCATCCACAGTGAAATTGATGATACAGGTATATTTTTTTATGGGATTCCTGTTTGTTCTTTATATCCTGATGCATATACATGTGTGTACAAAATGCATTAGATGATTTTATACTCCCTGTATTTCCACCCCAAGTTAAACCTGATTTTGGACAGAGACGAGCAGACTCAACAAATATATGTCCTTCCACTTTAATACATGTAAAATGACAGCAAACATCAGTGGTAAAATTTAGATTAATGTCTGCATTGTATCTAAAACCACAGTGACAAAACAATCTAGATACTAGTACATATCTTACAGTAGTATGGGATTAGGCTTAATCTAAATACCAATTAATGAAACTAAAGGGAGTTTTACCCTGAACAATGATTGTATATATTTGAGCATTTTACAAAGCTCAATCCAACTGACAGCTATACAAAGCATTGATACATAACACAGAAATATGGGGTTATTATCAAGAGCACACTACATGTAGCTAATAGGAAAACAGTAATTTGTCTTCTGAAATAGACCCTCAAAATCTCTTTTAATTTATAATCAAGTTCCCAAAAGTTAATTTTAAATTGTTTAATAAACAAGCAATCTGTGTCACAGTGTTTGGTACACATTTTTTGGAATTAAATAATTTTTGCTAAAAAAATTAGTTGTTATGATAAGTACCAGATAAATGTAAAAGATTTCATGAATATATATCCAGTTGACAAATTGACAGACAGAAAACTATATGTCCTTTACTTTTAATGGTGGGAAATTAAAATGAAAGATATGGAATACATGTATGTCCATGGAGCATCCATCTATGCTGCCATGAAGGAGCCCAAAACAAAAAGAACTGGATCTTAACAGATCATAGAATGGCATCAAATTTTTATTTGTGAACCCTGTTTTAATTACCCTCTCCCCCAAACCAAGACTTGTTAAGTGTCTTATACTCTGACAATAGACTTCAACTAAAAACTTCATTAAAAGTGTGATACTTGTACTATACTTGTATGTCCAGACCAAATTTTAAACAGGCAATAAAAAAATCAAGAGCCACATTCATACCAAAAAGGATTTTCAAATGCACATGAACAATCATAGAATCATTCTTATAAACAGGTCTATGGTATAATGTGATCATTTAGAACCTTTTTCTAAGGTGCATGTCTTGCATGTGTTAAGTTGGGCTATAAAATCAGTTCAATTTCTCAAATTTGCATTTATTTGCATATAAATAACATATCAACAGATTGTTTAAATTAGCCTTAAACATTGTCTTTCTAATAATTCTCCTCTGTTTGTCAGTTCCAATATACTAAGTTCAATGTCTGTCTATTTTTATCATTTTCTTCTTTTCTTCTGACTAAATACACCAACAAAGTTCAATGTTGTGTTACCAACTGGCTGCCCTACAAAAATTACATGTATTTATTATATTATAAACATACAGTACTTTATATACATTTGCTTGAAAATTTATGAACATGTAGAAAGGCACAAGCATCTCATTTTCTACACATAAATCCCTCTGATGAAAGCAAACATTTTAAGTACCAAATTTAATTAAGTGTATGAAAATTGAAATTAAGCTTTTATGGTTTGCATTATATATGTATAATATTATTAATCTGTTTCACATTGAAGACTGCATCACATTTACTTGCTCTAAATGATGTCTATGTATGTTGGGGTACTGTAGTATAACACCAGAATTTTAACAGGCTTTGGAATCATTTATGTAATGAATGTTATAAATAATAATTTCAATAGAGACTTGAAGTAAACATGTACTAGTGTGCAAGTAATATAACTTATTATACATTAGAGAAAGCCCATCAAAACTGGGTAAAAAGGATGTACTTTTTTTTTTATAAAGTGTTATTGCAAAATGTTTTTTTCTTATTTTGCAAAATGCATAAAGTCATATGATAAAAGTACTGTTTTTGTTTTTATAAGGGTGGTGTTTTGACTGATTTATTTTATATGTGCATACATATACATATACATGCATGGTAAGCAACACTTCAAGTCATCTCAAGAAAACATATTGCATTCTTTCCCCAGTTGGTGTTAGGCCAAACAAAAAATATATGTGATTCCTGGTCATGTCTTGAAAAAAATAAGGTTGGTAGGTAAGAATCATTTTTTGTTTTAAACTTTTAGTTAACTTTTAATAGTAAATGAAGAGTAAAGCATAAATGGAAATACAAATATGAGGGTAAGTTAGGAACAGGAAATACACATGTCTTTATTTTGTCTTTCATGACAAAATAATTGGGTTCACAAAGTTTATTTCTTACATGCCAGTTACATGTAGTCTTACCCTTTGCTCTTGGTCAGGCAAGCTTCAATTGCATGAAGTTTACACATTGGGATCAGCTTTGCAGAACTGAAAAAAAAGTTGAAAACAAATTCTTAAAAATTTTAATATTACTGGGTTCTTTTTAGATGCTTATCTAAAAATAAACTGCATAACCAGGTGTGTGGTGTATGCAAAGAATGAATTGTTAAACCAAAATAATAAATGCATGCATTAAAATATCTATAGATCTTGTATGAACATGAAGTTCCTGCATGATTTTCAATAAAATAATTTTAAACACAATTTTATGTGTTCATATCTTATTTTGGGAGTTCTAGTGCATTGATCATGTGAATGTACCATGTTGAATCAGAGGTTGTTGTTGTTGTTCCTGCTTGTACATACATGTAGTTTGAGTTGGCTTTCAATACAAATATATTATGTTGTCTATTACCATGAAAGTTAAAATGTCCATACTAGTTCAGATTAATTTTGTAAAAACTTGTGATCCAAGTAAAAAAAAGTAAATAGATCAATGTTTATGCAAATCTAGGTGTATGGGTGGCAGAGTAAACATAATTAAGTGCATGCACATGTATTCATGAAGCCATGGAAATGGACAAAGAAAAGGTTACATTGGGGGTCTACAACTTTAATATAATGTACCCAGTGGTTACAGGAGTGTGGGCCAATTGGGGTTCATTTAAATGTTTGTACACCACTCAAAGCATAGCATGTACATGTACATGTATATTTTAATGAGCTAATTGTATACATGTAACTGCTTCATTGCAATTTGAATTTTGCATGCATGCCCAAAATGTCAAAAGTGTTTAAGTTTGAAAGAGGTTAAATCCTTCCCACAATTTGAATAGTAGGTTTAGGTGTTCCATGCATATTTTTTTACAGAAAATCAACCCCCAAAATACCAATTTTTATTTATAAAGAAAGGGCTAAGGTAGTTAAGCACACTACCCAGTACCCCACCCCCCACGCAACTTATTATTTGCTTTAACATGTATAATTAATGTTCAGGCGACTGGTTGGATTAAGGAATACTGTTTCATGACATGCTTAAACTGGGAATAACATAACTATGTTTTAATTTTATATTATCCTATTACAAAACGTCGCACATGCCATGTCTGTAGTAAGAGGGTCTCATTTTTAGCCAAATTTTCTCCGTTCATTGTGTGAATCTACGGGTAAACTTTGCTGACAACATTTGTTTACCTTACCTTAAGCGAATGCAAACTGTATATGTTGAACAATCGGCATCTAGTTCCAACCGTTGAGGAAAACAAGTGCTTGTTTTGATTCCATATTTTTCCTTCCTACTGCAAGCAGGAAATTGACGTCGATCGATAAAAGAACGCTTCTGATTGGCTGACGTCGACAGGTAGGCGGAGCAAAACTACGTCTGAAAGAGTTATCTCCCCCTTATCTAAAAATCTTGAAAAGTACCTTAACATCCCTGCGAGCTCTAAACAACAGACAATAAACGCTGCTCTCTGCCCGTCGAGTTAAAGCCAGAATTGTTACCTTCGACGTAACAGATTCAGATTCAGATGATTTAACTTAATTTTCATTTTTATTTTGTTTATATCACTAAAATTATATGTGTTTCATTTTTATGATTGGCAAAATTGAAGGGGTTACATAATATCGAGGAACATTAAGGAGATGATAAAATGAACATGCATGACTTGAATTGAAATGTTAATGACAAATATATGGGGGGAAGGTAATTTTAATTCACTCTTAATTAATGGTTTATTTTTTTATATGTTAGGCAAAATGAAAATAAGAAATAACAGTACCGGTACGAGTAAATGAGCAAAGCAGTGGCATAATGTTTTAATGATTGTGACTGAGTTAGTTGGTGTTTACCTCCTCCTCTTTTTTACATGTTTAATGAGGGTGACAGAGGGGGCACTAGAAATATGTTTCCCAACACGAAACACGGGGCAAAAATACAGACCACCCTTTCATTTTTGTTAGGCAAAAAAAAACCAAAACATAACAGTACGGGTACGGGTAAATGAGCAAACAGTGGTACATTATGATGTTTGATTGAGTCAGTTAGTTGCACAATACGGGTTATATTTAGGCTCAATAGGGCCGCTACAAAGGCAAAACTCGCAAACTTCTAACTAGAGAGGGATTCACATAAGCACCTGAGTTCACTCTTCTTACGACTTGAGTTTGCGTTGTTGATTTCCGCTCGGTTGATTTTGTGTTTTGTGTTTCTTCGTGCTGTTTTTGTTTGTGTTTACCGGTTTTGTCGTTGTCCTTTCGGACCTTTCGACACTTGAATGCCCCATTGGTGCCTCTTTGCTTCTTTAGTTTTAGTCAGCAGGTAAATTTTTATGTAGTTTTCATAGACTTGCAATGTTACTAACGACTTTAGGCAGCCTCCTTTTGCATTTAGGGATTGTGGCCTCTACCGTTCAGAGATAAAGGGACCAATCGGGGTAAAATGGATATTTAAACAAAACTGCTGTAGAATGTTTATTTTCATCTGATTTTGAAAATAAATCATTGTATTCCTCAATAATTCTGTCAACTAAATGTGTGATCTTTCACCGCAACTATGATACAAGTGGTCAAAATACGACCACGCCCCTAAAAATCAACATTTTTGTTTGTCTTCCAATTTTCTTAAACTTTTTTTTAATTGTGTTATTGTAAAAAATTAGATTAACAATTATATCTCTTACTGGTTTTGTAAAATTAGGAATCAAAGTGGCCAAAAACACCAATTACAAGAGGCTGTTCCTTAAATGTTTGTGTGTATATATTTAAAAAATCAAATATATATAGAAAGTTCACCACAGAATCCATCCTTCTTTGAACATTTTGTTTTTGAGTACTTTTCGTTCTCAACAGTTTTGACCTTCCAATGTTTTGATTCAAATGCTACCGATGAGAGGTTACTCCTTGAAATATCGATATATAGCATATCCAAATTAACCGTCTATACTGGCGTTTTGGTATTTGTAATTTTAAAAGGTTTTGCGAGTCCATCATGGGCTGCATGTGTCCAAAGCATTTTACAATCAATTTTTTGTCTCCAATGTACGGGGTTCAACATGTTGCGGTCGTATCACGCTGCGCTCGGCGTAGCATTTTATTTAGTATTCATATAGAAATGTAAGTTACAATTTTGAATAAGATGAGGAAAATGATTTATTTCGAGACATGTAGCTATATCTAGCTACAAAACGTAGCTTTTTTTACGCCAAATCAGAGATGTCAAAGGGGCTGCAGCTAGTAGCTATCCAAAACGGAAAGCCAAAATGATCAAAATTCCTCTATCTTACTTTCTAATTCTTACATTATAGATTTCAATACTGTATTCTTATATCGTATTACCTTTACTAGAATAAAACTATAAAATGAAAAAAATGAATCTTTATTCAAAAAAGACTTTTTAGGGTTTTTCTTTCTTTTCTTTTTTATCTTTTTTGTCCTTATTTTTCTTTGGTTTTGGTCCCAAACCTGGTTTTCCGACTGGGCATTCTAGGTCAAGTGTACTTGACTCGTCCTCTGTACAAACATCACAATCCACACAATCTGGACAGACTCTTGGTGTATCACAATCCACAGCGTTTAGGTCTGATGTAGCTGGGGCTAGAAAGCAAAAAAAAATATCAGATATCAGGTAACAATACACGTCGAAGGACTTCATGATCAAGCTTTAACTTAATTGAATAAAGAAGGGAAACAGGACTTAAAACTCTTGTATAAATGTTGAATAGAGGTATTCATAATCGAACTTGGTGGGTCAATCTTAAATGTCCAAAAGAAAAGACAAACCAATGAAAAAATACGCTGAAACGAGATATATCAATGTTATTGCTTTGGTACAGTGTGTTAAACCAGGTTTAACAAAGCGCCAAACCTCCCTCTTGACTCCCATTGCGATCTAAGGAACCGGTAGTAACACAAAACACAACACGGTTGGGTGACCAGCCAAGCTTTAATCAAAACAATCACTAACATTTACGTTTAACATAATTTTGACAATGGCTGATAACGAAGAAAGATTTTTTCAGGGATCGTATGAAACATATTCTCTCATAACCTTGGTCTAATAGTCGGTCACAGAAACAACGGAAAAGAACTAATCAAAGAAAATTTGTTTGAATTGATACTTTTTATCCAAAAGTCACTTGTTTAAGAACAATCCTTTTTGAACATTTTACTTCACATCTAAAAGGCAGTCTAAAATTGTTTCTAGCTGACGGATCTAAACTTCACGCATCACTAATTACTCGCAGACGACTGAACAAGAGGACCCGAGAAGCCCGAATCGTCTGATTTTTAGCTCACCTGGCCAAAGGCCATGTGAGCTATTGCCATCACTTGGTGTCCGTCGTCGTCGTCCGTCGTCGTCGTCGTTAACTTTTCTTCAAACTTCTTCTCTGAAACGGCTGCACAGATTCAAACTAAATTTTGTCTGGTGGTACTTTAGGATATCCCTCACAGAACTGATGTGGGGATTTTTGATTCGTCGAAAAACATGGCCGCCGTTGCTAAAAATAGACCAGGGGGTCAGACTACTGTTTTTGGCTTGTAAATCAAAAAGTATAACAGATAGATGAAATCTGATGCACTTTCCTGCTTCAGCATCAAAAGTTCTACAAAAGTCTCCATTTGGTCCACGTTGTCAGATGACCCCTTATAGGGGTTAGAGCCCCTTAAAGGTGAAAAATAGCGTTTTTTCATGTTTTTGCCCTGTAGTATGAAAACTATTGCAGATAGAGAAAAGCTGTTGCTTGCTTAAATGTTCATCTCATTTAGCTCTACAAAATTCTCCATAGGGTAGAAGTTGTCAGATGACCCCTTATAGGGGTTATAGCCCCTGAAATAATGTTTTTTTATGTTTTGGGCCTATGGAATGAAAACTATTGCAGATAGAGAGAAGCTGCTGCTTGCTTAAATGTTCAGCTAATTTAGCTGTACAAAAGTCTCCATAGGGTCGAAGTTGTCAGATGACCCCTTATAGGGGTACCGGCCCCTAAAATGACGTTTTTTTATGTTTTTGGCCTATAGAAAGAAAACTATTGCAGATAGAGAAAAGCTGTTGCTTGCTTAAATGTTCAGTTCATTTAGCTCTACAAAAGTCTCAATAGGATCGAAGTTGTCAGATGACCCTTAATAGGGGTAACGGCCCCTAAGATAACCTTTTTCATGTTTTTGGCCTATAGAATAAAAACTATAGCAGATAGAGAAAAGCTGTTGCTTGTTAAAATGTTCAGTTTATTTAGCTCTACAAAAGTCTAATTAGGATCGAAGTTGTCAGATGACCCTTAATAGGGGTTACGGCCCCTAAAATAACCTTTTTCATGTTTTTGGCCTTTAGAATGAAAACTATAGCAGATAGAGAAAAGATGTTGCTTGCTTAAATGTTCAGCGCTTAAAGCTCTTCAAAAGTCTCCATAGGGTCAAAGTTGTCAGATGACACCTTATAGGGGTTACGGACCCTAAAATAACGGTTTTTCGTGTTTTTGGCCTTTAGAATGAAAACTATAGTAGATGAAGAAAAACTGTTGCTTGCTTAAATGTTCAGCTCATATAGCTCTACAAAATAATGGGTGACATCAAGACCAGGTGAGCGATTTAGGCTCCTGGGAGCCTCTTGTTTACGCAATAAGGTAATAAGTTTAAAACAACTTTTTGAAATTAATATCACCATAAGTTTACAAAAGTCTCATCTGACAACATTGATTATATGTAACCTAATGCATTTAAGCTTCAAGATCAATTATTTGAACATTTTTAACATTTTTTTTTTTTTATTTTCTGCAATTTGCCAGCAGAAAGGCAGTCGTGTTAACAGTAATCTAGACATTTAAGGGACCATAACGCTTAAAAGAAGTCAAATAAAAAAACTTCCATTTTATTGAATTTTTGTAGGACTGAACTAACCTAACAATATTATTAATCAAAACTTTTTTTCTAGCTTTTAGAGTTTGCAATGTAATAGGAGAAATATTGTATAAATGGCCCTTTCCCAAACCTTAAGAGGAATGATTTCTTAAAACAATGGTCATACAACTTAGACCATTTCAAATATTTTGTAGATGTGAATGTGCTAAACAATATGTACTTTAATTTCAAATGTATTCTAAATGTTTTTTTTTAAATATTTAATAAGTGCAAAATTTGAAGAAGAAAAAAGAAACAAGAGGCTCCCAGGAGCCTAAATTGCTCACCTGGTCTTGATGCCGACCCTATATTTTGTAGAGCTAAATGAGCTGAACATTTAAGCAAGCAACAGTTTTTTCTTTATCTACTATAGTTTTCATTCTATATGCCAAAACACAAAAAACTGTTATTTTAGGGGCCGTAACCCCTGTAAGGGGTCACCTGACAACTTCAACCCTATGGAGACTTTTGTAGAGCTTTATGCGCTGAACATTTAAGCAAGCAACAGCTTTTCTCTATCTGCTATAGTTTTCATTCTAAAGGCCAAAAACATGAAAAAGGTTATTTTAGGGGCTGTAACCCCTATTAAGGGTCATCTGACAACTTCAATCCTATTGAGACTTTTGTACAGCTAAATGAGCTGAACATTTAAGCAAGCAACAGCTTTTCTCTATCTGCTATAGTTTTCTTTCTATAGGCCAAAAACAGGAAAAAAACATCATATTAGGGGCCGTAACCCCTATAAGGGGTCATCTGACAACTTCGACCCTATGGAGACTTTTGTACAGCTTAATTAGCTGAACATTTAAGCAAGCAACAGCTTCTCTCTATCTGCAATAGTTTTCATTCAATAGGCCAAAAACATGAAAAAACATTATTTCAGGGGCCGTAACCCCTATAAGGGGTCATCTGACAACTTTGACCCTATGGAGACTTTTGTAGAGCTAAATGAGCTGAACATTTAAGCAAGCAACAGCTTTTCTCTATCTGCAATAGTTTTCTTTCTATAGGCCAAAAACATGAAAAAACATCATTTTAGGGGCCGTAACCCCTACAAGGGGTCATCTTACAACTTCGACCCTATGGAGACTTTTGTAGAGCTAAATGAGCTGAACATTTAAGCAAGCAACAGCTTTTCTCTATCTGCAATAGTTTTCATACTATAGGGCAAAAACATGAAAAAACGCTATTTTTCACCTTTAAGGGGCTGTAACCCCTATAAGGGGTCATTTGACAACTTGGATCAAATGGAGACTTTTGTAGAGCTTTTCGATATATAGCATATCCAAATTAACCGTTCATACCCGCGTTTGGTATTTGTAATTTTAATGCTGAAGCAGTAGGGTGGCATCAGATTTCATCTATCTCTTATACTTTTTGGTTTACAAGCCAAAAACAGTAGTCTGACCCCCCTGGTCTATTTTTAGCAACGGCGGCCATGTTTTTCGACGAATCAAAAATCCCCACATCAGTTCTGTGAAGGATACCCTAAGGTACCATCAGACCAAATTTGGTTCGAATCTGTTCAGCCGTTTCAGAGGAGAAGTTTGAAGAAAAGTTAACGACGACGACGACGACGGACGACGACGGACGACGACGACGGACGACGACGACGGACGCCAAGTGATGGCAATAGCTCACATGGCCTTTGGCAAGGTGAGCTAAAAAAGGTAATAACAAAATTACCGTACTTTGAAGATCAATCTCAATGTCCAAGAGAAAAGGCAAAACATGGAAGACACAACGGAATATTTATAGATCACAATGGTCCTGACTTGGTACAGGCATTTTAAATGAAATGGTGGGTTAAACCAGGTTTAAACCTCCCTTTTAAACCACAAAAATTGCTCACACAGGGTTATGTTGCTCCTCGGTTGCTGTTTTCATTCAAGAAGTTTTACGGAAGACATCATGCACTTGTAGACAAATATGGGATTTCGATCTCTCAAATGAGTGCAGATGTTGGTTTGTCATAGGGTGTTGATTTGTCTTCCTTTACCGGATTTGACACGCTGAATGGACTATTGGCAACGTGACGGGTGTGCTATAGCAAGCAGGAACTGCTTACTCTTCCGGAGCACCTGAGTTCACCCTTGTTTCGACTGGAGTTCGCGTTGTTGATTGATATTCAGTTGTTTTGTGTTTCCATGTTTTACATGTTGTCTGTGTTTGTCCTGTTCTTGTTGGTGTTTACTGGTTTTGTCTCTGCTCTTTCGGACTTTTGACATTCGGATACCCCATTGGTACCTCTGCTTCTTCCATTACGATCTTAGGGACCGGTATATAGTAACGAACAACGCAACACGGCTGTGAAGACATAATAGGCATAATAAGATGATCATCTCAGTACAAAAATCAGCAAAACACTAATCAAAACAAACACTAACCAATACGTTCAACTTAATTTTGAATTTTTCTACCAGTTGCTGATTACGAAGGGAATTTTTTAGGGACCATATGAGACGCATTTTTTTGTAACCTTGGTCTAAGAGTCGGTCACGAAGACAGCGGTGTCGTATCAAAAATCAGAAAAATTTGTATAAGCCCTGGCATATCGAATAAGTTGTGAAATATAAACACCATAAGCAGGTAATTACACTTAAAAGGTTTTGTCCCGGTGACTTAATGTGCTTAAACGATATGCAATTTAGTTTTAAATATCTAAGTTTTTAAGAAATCAAGTCTGAAAATTGCAAAATTCAGAAAATTCTAGCTACAAGAGCTAAACTTCCCACAAAGATGGACAGATTTTTTTTATATACAGGCCAGATAGATTTTGAGTTGCTTAATAGAGTATTTAAAGGACAATAACGTCTACATTGGTTATTGGATCTTCAAAATTTCTGGGGAAGTAAATCGGGAAGTGCCTTTTCCCCCAAGTTCCTATTTTTAAACATAGTGGACATGTTTTTTTTACGAATGAAAATTCCAAACGAAATTTTTAAAGAAACGTTACATATATACACCTTTACCAAATTCCTATGGTGTAAGAGGAGTTAACAGACGACGGGCGCCAAGTGATGGCAATAGCTCACATGACCCTTCGGATCAAGTGAACTAAAAAAACTATTTAAGTGTATTTTAACTCAAAATAGATAAATAATTTCTTTATATTTCTTATTTAGTTTTTACCTTTTAAATGTGGCTTCACCATCCATTTATTTATCTATTTTATTTATACACAAGCCACAGTGCAACATACTTTATGTATTTTAACTCACCTGGACTCGAGTCTGTAACCGCTGAAATAGCATACAATAAATATAAAAAAAAAAACATTTAAACATGGATGCCTGAATGGCCGAGTGGTTTAAGCAAGGCGCTGGTTTAAATATCACACTTTTTTACCTTTTTTTCAGGTGGAGACTAGTCTCGCTTTGTGATATACAAAACAACGTGGCTTCCACAACCTGTTTTAGGCCGGTGGTTTTCTCCTGATGCTCCGGTTTCCTCAAACCATAAAAGGCTATCACTAGCCAAATCGAAGAACAATTCTATGAGAAAACACACGACCAAGTTCTTCTTTTCCATTACAGATAACGTTAAACCTAGGATTTGTTGGGACGAAAGGCAAATCAAACATTTTTTAGTTCAAAATTGTTTAAAACACCAGGTTTTTTTCCTTGTAATGCACATGGTCGATATCCTGGGAGCTGAATTTTGGCTTCCTTTTTCGAATGTTTTGGTTTTGAGTACTTTTCGTTTTCAACAGTTTTGGAATTTGTCCTTCCAATGTTTTGATTTAAATGCTACCGTTGAAAGGTTACTCCTTGAAATATCAATACATAGCATATCCAAATTAACCGTTTATACCCGCGTTTTGTTATATGTTATTTTAATAATTGTCCCTCTATCGAAAAAATAAATTGACAGTCATTATTTTAGCTTCAATTTGAAAATTGCGAGTTATATGTTTTTGGGTTTCATTAGATGCTATATAAATAATACAAATTGAAGAAAAAACCATGAGTAGACTCGAGTTTGCGTTTTTGGTTGCTATTCAGTTGTAATTGTAATAAGCTTTCATGTTGTCTGTATACTTTTGTATGCTGTTCTAGTCTCGTTTGCGTTAACTTGTTTTGTCTTTGTCCTTTTGGATGGCTCATTGGTACACAGGCAAATTGTTGACTGCGTTGAACGTGCGTCTGGCGAACGTTAAACGCATGTCATCTGACGCATATTAAATTGGCGTTTCTAACCGCGTACGTCTGACGCACGTTAAAAATTTATCTTGGCAATATTTTTATTTCATAATAAAACACAATAAATAAATAACTTACTAATTTATACATTTTAGGAAACTATATCAATGTCTGACGTATGGTAAACGTACGTTTACCGCTCGTTTAACAAATGTACGTCTGACATATGTTTTTACAATAATTTGACGTACGTTTTCCGTACAGCGGTTAAAAACGTATGTTTAACATACGTTTATGCACTACGTCAGATGCATGTTTTTATTAATGTACGTCGGACGTATGTCTAAATTTTGCCTGTGTACACAGAGCTCTGATTGGTACATGTACCATTTGGTTCATTAAGACATATTTCAAATAACTTACGCCTCAACAACTGGACAGTTTTCGGACTGTGACATAGAAAACACTTATCTTTTGATGACGATCCTACAAGATATAAAAAAGTAGTTGTGGAATGATGCTACACGTTGATCTCTATAAATCAGTCACAATTACAAAATGTCTGTGGTAGAATTGATGTAGGAAATTAAATAAGATTGGAGTAACTAAAGCGTTTGATTAGTTATTCATGCATTTTTATAACATTAACTCAAACTGTTTGGTATCTGTGAGTATTTGTCAAACATGGACCAATGTGTTCTATTGGAACTCATTGGTCTGAAGCAAAGCATAATAGAATAGGATCATTTCATATATTTATATTAACGTTTGTTTCTTATTATTATTTTGTTTTATGAGAATTTATATACTGTTCTAACTGGTGTAAATTTTTATCTTGCACGCGAAGGTGGGCGAGATTTAGGTTTGACTTTACTGGCGGCGGCGTATACTTTTATGTTAAGGTTTTATGATCACCTCCATATCTCAAGAACTACATGTATAAGTCCTACGGTGATGGCACTTGGTACGTATATGCCCCAGTACTAGCTAGGCACAGTTGCATTCTCATATTTGGACCTTGGCCTTGATTTTCCGGTTGAGTGACTAACAATTTTCAATAGCAATATAAAAGCACTTCCATATCTCAGGTCCTAAGTTGGTGAAATTTGATATGCACATGCCCCATAATTATTTTAACATGATAGTTTCATTCCAACCTTTTGACCTTGACTTTGATTTTTCAGTTGAATGACTTTGACATTTGCAAAACATAAAGTAGTAATGTTAAGGTTTGCGAGTACCTCTATATCTCAAGTCCTAGGTGGATGAAAATTTGTATGCATATGCGCAAGTAGTTGCCTAGCATATTTGCATCCCCAGTATTGACCTTGACCTTGATTGTCCGGTTAATTTGACAATTTTTAATACTTGAATAGCAATGTCACCTCCATATCTCATGAATTATAAGTCCTAGATAGATGAAACTTGGTATGCATATACCCAATGGTAATTTTAATTGGTTTCGAGGAATAACAAAGTAAAGCAATGACACATGACGGCAGGCGATAATACTTAAGTGTTAACTAATATTATGTGAAAGCCAGAAACTAGTTTGGACCATTGCATTGCAATCTTTGAATTCTCCGATCTAAAATTGTCTAACACGGTGCACCTCTTGAGGTCAGGTTTTCCGCATTATAGCATGAATACTACAGCATTGATTTAAGAAGGGCTGCCCCATTCAACCAAAAGGGGCGAATATTCCATTCGCTATGTGTGGAAAGCGGGGGAGTAAAGCAATTTATAACAAACAACTTACTAGTACTTTTAAGAGTCCACTGTATTGTTTGCTCAATTCCTGGTGTTGCAGTAATCTGATAGCAGAAATATCTGTCAGAATCTAGGTTCCTTCGGCAAAAAGTACAAAAAACATTACTAATGCATGTTACAAAAACATTACTTTATTTTTATACTCCACGCAACGAAGTCGCGAAAGGTATAATGTTTTTGACTGGTCTTTCTCAGCAACTATTTACTGTAGATTATTAATATTAAGTATGTAGCTTCAAGTAGTATTCCCATAAATACCATTTAACACGATGTTTATATTAAGTACGCTATTTTTAAAGATGTTTATTTTTGTTCTTTGAGTCTAATTTTGTTGTGTTGGGTTCAAAAGGGGCGTCAAAAATCCGGTTCCCATAAAAAATGGGTTCTGGCATAAGAGGTTGAGGCGCATCCATCAATGTCCCATATTAAACAGCCCCGAAGACGTCTTACGGTAGAGGACTACTTAGTTTCCAAACAAGAGTCCCGCTCTAATATAACATTTAAATTGTCAGGAGAGCGTAATCACCCACTCATTTTAGTATAAACCAGTTTCCAATGCTAAAGTACATGTATTACCTGACTATTATAAATTGGTCCACTATTTCTACACATTCCAAAGTTCCTACCAAGTTATTGTTGTTGTCAAACACTTGCATTTCTGAAGGGACATCGGGGCGAAAGTAGTAAATTAGATCCAGTAAATCTGCTGAACCCGGAAGTTGTTCTACTACACGGTCATAACTTTCTGCATATACAGATAAGTTGCCCAATTGTTGCCAAGCGCAAGGAAACTCACAAAGTCCACTAGCTGTGATAAAACAT
The DNA here is from genome assembly GCA_963971305.1 of Arcuatula senhousia. Taxonomy (NCBI): domain Eukaryota; kingdom Metazoa; phylum Mollusca; class Bivalvia; order Mytilida; family Mytilidae; genus Arcuatula; species Arcuatula senhousia. The sequence goes on from OZ020308.1 coordinate 63,058,829, forward strand.
TTCATAAAATTGTACACACAAATGATTCAAATGATGTGTTCTAACTGTATTTTAACAAGGCTAATCATATCATAAATGTTACACATGTAAGAAATCTGGCTTTAAAATGCTTAAATATACCGAGAGCGGGGTGGTAAAGGGTTATTTTCGTGCAACTTTGTTGCCGTTTTTATTTTCCGTGTTTTCGTGAATTCGATTTTTATTTCTCGTGTTTTCGTGTTGATATAGTTTTACGAGCTTCGTTTTTGCCTGTTTTTTTGCCCCGTGATTGGTGTTGGACAACCTTTTTTTTTCGTGCGTGATAATCTTTTTTGCTCCAAAATCGAGAACCTGTTGAAATCAATAGATATTGTGAAAAACTTTTAAAAAATCAAAAGAATTTCGATTGAATTTCCGACTTATTCCAAATTCATTTTGCCGTGTTTCGTGATTGGCTATTTTATAACTCATGCCGCGTGTTCGGCATTTTTAAAACACGTGTTAGGATCCCCCTTTAGAGTGCAAAGTACCAAAGATTTTCCCATTGAAAACAATGCTTTCCTGTCAAAATTCATAATTTTCTGTATGTCTCAAAAAAAATTTTTGGGTTTTAATTTCTATTCAGAAGAAAATAAAATATATACTGACATTTTTACCGGGTACGAAACTATATGGTCCCGTGGCTTTTACGGGACAAAAATTTATGTTTTAGTATGTACCTGAAAGTTCGTGCTTTTTTCTTAAGAAATTGCGGAAAAATAAAATGCATTTTAACAATAATATGAACATGATTAAATCACGTTTCATATGTGGAATAAAGACGTAACTCACTGTACAATATTTCTACCAAAAAACATTTTTCATTTATAACCACACGTAAAAAGCCATGTATTTACTCCTGAATTGTATCTTCCCTTCACAGGCGATGACTTCACACACGTACCTATTTGGTACCTTGCTACCTTTACCACCCTCTTAAGCGTTTCAAATACTTTGCAGAGTCTTCATCATTTTCAATTTTTGTGTTTGTTTACAGCAAGGATTATATGCAGTATTCGGATTTCCAAGACTTTTATATCTGATGTATATGAATCAAAATATTTGTTGTTGAATAAAGGTAATATCTCAAAAGTTACCCCCAAAAAAGAATTTGGTTGTGCTATCACTTCAATAACCAATTGTTTTGCTAATATGCAAGAAACGTAAGAAAGAAAGCTAAAGTATATATATTAACACTAGTTGTGGTAGATTAATATACTTTAGCTGTGTTACCTTTTATAAGAAACAATTATATGGATACATTTTGAAAGAAACATTCCAATTTAACCGTTATGGCTAGATAACACTAAATAACAGAAATACAAGAGGAATGCTGACAAACATTTATAGTCGGAAACCAAAGTAACTTTTTAAGGTCTCACATATCAGGGATTCACATGACAGGGATCAGATTATGTGATTCACATACATACCTATTTCACAGTTAACTCCTGAAAACCCTGGGTTACAGACACACTCTCCTGGAGGCTGACATACACCATTGTTACAGTTTATAGAATCACAGACATTTTCTGCAAATAAAAGTAATAACAAAATAACCAAACTTGGAGAATCAATCTAAAAAAAAGACATAAGTAAAAAAACTGATGATCGCAATGGTCCTGATTCGGTACAGGCATTTCAAGGAACGCCAAAGCTCCCCCTTCCATTGCAATCTTTGGGTCCGGTAGTTAAACAAAACAACAGATTTGTGATGACATATTTGGGGTGCTAAAGCGTTGAAGAACACAGGAAAGCTTTCGAATTATCCGTTAAAATTAAAAAAAAAATGATAAAACCCTGATGTTCTTCCTACCCCAAACATAGGTTGATCTATGACAAACGTGATGACTTCAAATGTCCAATAGTTAACTTTCCCTTTTTGTGTAGCAACATTCCGTCCGCTCCAGCATATGGAGTTTACGTATCACAATTTAGTCGTTATTCCAGAGCATGTGGGGAGTACAACGATTTCTTTGATAGGCTTTACGGCTGACAAGCAAATTGGTAACACAGGGGTACGTTGCTCCCATGTTATTGTCATCACTCAAGAAATTTTACGGATGACATCATGTGCTTGTATACAAATACGGGATTTCAATCTCTCAGATGAGCACATATGTTGGTTTGACATAGAGTTTTGTAATGTCATCCTTTCCGGATTTGACCAACACTTAATCGACCTTTGGCAACGTGACGGGTGAGCTATAGCAAGCAGGAACTGCTTACTCTTCCGGAGCACCTGAGTTCACTCTTGTTTTGACTTGAGTTCGCGTTGCTGAATGTGGTTTTGTTGTTATGTGTGTGTGTGTTTAATGTTGTTATGTGGTTTGTTTTATTGTGATGATTTTTTGTCTGCCGGTTTTGTCTTTGTCTTTACGGTTTTAAGATACTGATTACCCCTTTGGTACACCTTTGCTTCTTTGATTTTAGTCATAATCTGGTTACAAGTTCGGCATTTTATGGTTATATTGTTCAATGCTTTTCATATTCGTATTGTGTTCGGCATTTTCAATCGTTTGGTAGAGCGCCTCTGATGAGTCTTGAATAGCCGAAACGCGCGTCAGGCGTATAAAAATTGGTTGTCTGGAACTTTGTTGTATTTTTGATTCCAAGATTTGCTGCCATATGACTTTAATTAAATTCTATTATTTAAATATCCTAATTTTATTTTACTTTTTTTACCTGCACAGAATTCTCCCGTCCATCCCTGGTCACAAACACACTTCGCGTCTCCTGTTGCTGTGTCAAATTCACAATACCCATTGTCGTTACAGTCAACACCGTCACATGGTCCTAATGAAAACAAAATTTCAACACAGTAACTGACAAATGGTACATCTTCAATTTCAAATATTGACGAAGTTTAGACACATTTTATAAATGCCTAATTTATACCTCTATTGCAACAAAATTTTAAGAAATTTGATAATTTATCTATAAACTTAAAACTATTTTAGACCAATGCCTAAATAAACGTACCAAAGTATAGTTTAGTACTTAATTAGTTTCTATTTTATGGATTATCTTTAACATATATTTTGGAAGTGTTCCTCTGTGTGGTTCGTTGCATAATTACGAATCACTTTTTTAAATCGCTTTTGAAAAAAATCACCTTTAATGCACGTGTTTGCCAACCCAATATTTTCAAAACAGCTTTGGCCATAAATAATCAAAATTGACAAATACATATAAAGCTCTGCAAATTACAACATAGTTAAACATAGTTTTCATAATTTCACTGCATCACCGGTAGATATTGTTCTGGGCTTCATATACCGGGGATTCACATGCAAAATAGTTCACAGTTATCAAGAAAACCTTGGGTTGCAGATATATCCTGCCGGGGATTCACATACATGACGGGATTTACATTATGAGAATTCTTATACCGAAGATTTGCATACCAGGGATTCACATAACAGGGATTAACGTATCAGGGATTCACATGACAGAGTTCCCTTCAGGGATTCACATGACAAGCTTCACATGATGTGATTCACATACATACCTATTTCACAATTAACTCCTGAAAATCCTTGGTTACAGACACATTCTCCTGGAGGCTGACATACACCATTGTTACAGTTGATAGAATCACAGACATTTTCTGCAAATAAAGGTAATAGCAAAATAACCGAACATGGAGCATCAATCTCATATATATTTCCATTAGACAAGACAGAACAAGGAAGATATAGGGAAAAAACTGATGATTGCAATGGTCCTGATTCTGTACAGGCATTTCAGAAGAAATGGTTGCTTAAACCAGGGTTTAAAGCGCGCCAAAACTCCCCCTTTTATTGCGATCTTTTGGTCCGGTAGGTAAACAAAACACAACAGATTTGTGAAGACATATAAGGGGTGCTAAGGTGTTGAAGAACACAGGAAAGCTTTCGAATTATCCGTTTGAATTTAAAAAAAATGACAAAACCCTGAGGTTCTTCCTACCCCAGACAAAGAATGATCTTAGTCATAGTCTGGATCCCAGTTCGGCATTTTTGGTTACATTGTTCAATGCTCTTCATATGCATATTGTGTTTGGCATTTTCAATCTTTTGTTAGATTGCCTCTGATTAGTCTTGGATAGACGAAACGCGCGTCAGGCGTAGCAAAATTTGTTTCTGGAACTTTGTTGTATTTTTGATTTCAAGAATCAATTCTATGTTATAACCATGCCAATCAGATAAAATTATAATAAATGTAATGCTATTTGTAGCAAATGTGATTAACTTTCTTGCCTAGAACTGGTCCGTGCTTTCTTAAATAAGTTAATAACGATTCGAAGATTTGCTGCCATATTATCTTAATTAAATTCTATTATTTAGATATCCTAATTGTATTTTACTTGTTTTACCTGCACAGAATTCTCCCGTCCATCCCTGGTCACAAACACACTTCGTGTCTCCTGTTGTTGTGTCAAATTCACAATTCCCATTGCCGTTACAGTCAACACTGTCACATGGTCCTTATGAAAATAAAATTTCAACATAGTATCTGACAAATGGTCCAATTTTCAATAGACCATTTGCCAGTTAATATCGGTTTTTTATTCCGTGATCGATTTAATTTTACCGTTTACAATACCGTAATGAATAATCCCGTTGGTTTCCAAATGGAAAGAAGAAGAACAAGCCTCGAATTTTATCGTGTACGTCCTGGATAATTCACGTGAACAATTTAAACAACTTACAGAGATTTAAATGTTTTTGACACTATATTCTAATAATATATACCACATCATTTCATACTACGATATCAAAATTATTCAAATATGCTTTGATTAGTGTATTCAAAACATCGGAATTGCATTGAGAGCAAGCGATGTTCTATTCCTTGTCCGGTGGCTGGTTACCGACGGCAACAGTTAAATCCGGTAAAATATGACTAAGTACCCAAAATAATCAAAGTTAACAACAATTGGCAAATGCACTATTTCAAATAAAGTTTAGACACATTTTTAAATGCATAAGTTATTCCTCTAATTCAACAAATTTTAAGAAATTTGAAAATTTATCTATGGATTTAAAACTATTTTAGACCAATGCCTAAATAAACGTACCAAAGTATAGTTTAGTACTTAATTAGTTTCTATTTTATGAATTATCTTTAACATATATTATGGAAGTGTTACTCTGTGTGGCTCGTCGCATATAAACAAATTACTTTTTTTTAAATCACTTTTGAAAAAAATCACCTTTAATGCACGTGTGTGCCAAACGAATATTTTTAAAACAGCTTTTGCCATAAATAATCAAAATTGACAAATACATATAAAGCTCTGCAAATTAAAGCATAGTTAAACATAGCTTTTATAGTTACAATGCATCACTGGAAACCACATTGTTCTGGGATTCACATACAGGAGATTCACATGCAAAATAGTTCACAGTTATCGACAGATAACCCTGGGTTGCAGACATATCCTTCTGGGGATTCACATACATGACGGGATTTACATAATGAGGATTCTAATACCGACGATACGCATACCAGGGATTCACATAACAGGGATTAATATATCAGGGATTTACATGACAGAGTTTCCCATATCAGAGATTCATATGACAGGCTTCACATTATGTGATTCACATACATACCTATTTCACAGATAACTCCTGAAAACCCTGGGTTACAGACACATTCTCCTGGAGGCTGACATACACCATTGTTACAGTTTATAGAATCACAGACATTTGCTGCAAATAAAGGTAATAACAAAATAACCAAACTTGGAGAATCAATCTCAAATGTCCATAAGACAATACAGAACAAGGAAGACATACCTAAAAAAAACTGAAGATCGCAATGGTCCTGACTCGGTTCAGGCATTTCAGAAGAAATGGAGGGTTAAACCAGGTTTTAAGGCTAGCCAAACCTCCCTCTTTCATTACGATCTTTTGGTGTGGTAGTTTAATAAACAAAACACATGTGAAGACATATTAGGGGTGCTAAGGTGATCATCTTAATACAATAACCAGCCAAACACTTATCAAGTTGAAAAAAAATCATAGTGAGACGTTCCTTTATAGTCATGATAATTGTATCAATGTTAATCAAACTTGATGTCAAAACAACAGGTATTAACATGATTACGAAAAGTTATTTTAATAACATTTTTATTTTAACATCTTAAAATCTGTTCGTCAAAGATTCACAAAAAGCTCTTGTAGTTTTTGTAAGGACACGAGTTTGTTTGTGATTTATTACAATGTGTAAGCATAGATTGTTCTTTTGCTTTGTTACAGATTGGTAGAGGGGAGATCACTATTTGTGAAGACTAGTGCTGCTTGTGGAGTTTTAATTCCCCGAGGTAAGCCCGCTCCGGTATCAACACTTTTGTGTTGAAGAACAAACCAAAGCTTTCGAATTATTCGTTTAAATTCAAAAATTGTTTAAACCCTGAGGTTCTTCCTACCCCAGACATAGGATGATCTTAGTAATAGTTTTGGTCCCATTACAGCATTTTTTGTAATATTGTTCAATGCTCTTTATATTCATACTGTGTTTGGCATTTTCAATCTTTTGGTAGAGCGCCTCTGATGAGTCTTGAATAGACAAAACGCATGTCAGGCATAGCAACATTTGTTCTCTGGAACTTTGTTGTATTTTTGATTTCAAGAATCAATACTATGTTATAACCATGCCAATCAGATAACATTATAATAAATGTAATACGATTTGTAGCAAATGTGATTAACTTTCTTGCCTAGAACTGGTCCGTGCTTTCTTAAATAAGTTAATAACGATTTGAAGATTTGCTGTCATATTATTTTAATTAAAGTCTATTATTTAAATATCCTAATTGTATTTTACATTTTTTACCTGCACAGAATTCTCCTGTCCATCCCTGGTCACAAACACACTTCGCGTCTCCTGTTGCTGTGTCAAATTCACAATTCCCATTGCCGTTACAGTCAACACCGTCACATGGTCCTTATGAAAATAAAATTTCAACATAGTATCTGACAAATGGTCCATTTTCAATAGACCATTTGCCAATTAATATCGGATTTTTATTCCGTGATCGATTTAATTTTACCGTTTACAATACCGTTATGAAAAATCCCGTCGGTTTCCAAATGAAAAGAAGTAGGACAAGCCTCGGATTTTATCGTGTACGTCTTGGATAATTCACGTGAACAATTTAAACAACTTACAGAGATTTAAATGTTTTTGACACTATATTCTAATAATATATACCACATCATGTCATACTACGATATCAAAATTATTCAAATATGCTTTGATTAGTGTATTCAAAAGATCGGAATTGCATCGAGAGCAAGCGATGTTCTATTCCTTGTCCGGTGGCTGGTTACCGACGGTAACAGTAAAATTCGGTAAAATATGACTCAGTACCCAAAATAATCAAAGTGAACAACAATTGGCAAATGCACTATTTCAAATATTGACGAAGTTTAGACACATTTGTAAATGCCTAAGTTATTCCTCTAATTCAACAAATTTTAAGAAATTTGAAAATTTATCTATGGATTTAAAACTATTTAGACCAATGCCTAAATAAACGTACCAAAGTATAGTTTAGTACTTAATTAGTTTCTATTTCATGAATTATCTTTAACATATATTATGGAAGTGTTACTCTGTGTGGCTCGTTGCATATAAACAAATCACTTTTTTTTAAATCACTTTTGAAAAAAAATCACCTTTAATGGACGTGTGTGCCAAACGAATATTTTTAAAACAGCTTTTGCCATAAATAATCAAAATTGACAAATACATATAAAGCTCTGCAAATTACAACATACTTAAACTTAGCTTCCAATAGTTACAATGCATCACTGGAAAACACATAGTTCTTGGCTTCACATGCACAAAAGGTCATAGTTATTGACAGAGAACCCTAGGTTGCAGACATATCCTGCTGGTGATTCACATACATGATTGGATTCATAACGAGGATTCTTTTAACGAATATTTACAAACCAGGAATTCACATACCGGGGATTCACATGCCAGAGTTTCCCAAATCAGGGATTCACACGACAGGCTTCAGATTATGGGTATTCACCTACCGGGGATTCCCATATCACATGACAGGCTTCACATTATGTGATTCACATACATACCTATTTCACAGTTAACTCCTGAAAACCCTGTGTTACAGACACATTCTCCTGGAGGCTGACATACACCATTGTTACAGTTTATAGAATCACAGACATTTGCTGCAAATAACAATGATAACAATTAATAATATACCCTTGTAAACCTTTCAAACAGATTGCATAAAAAAGGGATCTAGTAGACATATTGCAATGAAAACGACAATGCCATACATCTCATGATCTGTGTTTAGTGCTCACCATTTTATGTTCATTTGTTGTTGATGCAACGCTGTAAAGTAAACTTAGAAATGAAAAAAAATATATTTTTGGTTTCTATTTTTTTACCTTGGCAGAATTCTCCAGTCCATCCTTCATTACAGATACATATCCCGCCACCAATTGTGTCGAATACACAGTTACCATTATCATTACAATCTACACCGTCACATGGATCTAATAAATTTACAATCAAATCAATAAAAGTTGTATATGATTTCGCTGCATATAAAACATACCTTATAGCGGGTTATTTTTGCGATGGTTTAATTTCGCTTATTTTCGCGGGTCGAGGGAAATCGCGAAAATAAATCCCGCAGAAATATCCATCTAATAGAAATCATATACAAATGCATTCACAAACCGCGAAAATAAAACCCGCCAAAATTGTCACATACCTTATGACACAAAAAAACACGAAAATTTACCCCCGCGAAAATAACCCGCTATACGGTACAACAATCTAGATAGTGAAATTTGAACTAATGAAAGAATAAGAGCCACAGTTAAATGTCCATCGACTTAACGAAAAGTTTTGAAATGCCTATACAATACCAGGTTCGCCTCTCCTTCAGAAAGTATATTAACCACTTTTTAGAAGTTTTATGTACATACTCTAGTTCATTTTATTAGAATCATTACTATTATTACATCGTCGGAAGCCCTTTAGCGATTACGTCATATCTCTTTCATTAAGATAGAACGGAACGAAAGCAGCGGATGTACCATATTCATAAGATATTACAGTATATTTAACAACCTAAACTGAAATAATTAAATATTTTTATTGCTTAGTTATAAAAAAATATATATATTTTAGATCCATCATATGGTCACACCGATATAAAACGTGCAGTACAGTACCTGTATGGTAAAAGCTTCCTTCTCTCCCCATTAACCATCACACCATTTACCATCCCCATACACCATATACTATCTCAATCCCCATACACCATGTATCATTCCCATCCCCATCCCCATACACCATGTACCATTCGCGTCCCCATCCCCATACACGATTTACCATCCCCATCCCCATTTACCATTCTATATCCCCCATACCCATAATGCAATTGTTTATTATTATCGATAATGCATGTATTAATTTGTTTTAAAGAAATTATTACGATATTTAATAGTTTAAATATCTATTAATGTTTTTTTTATTTAGTTTACATGTATAAATAACATACGGGTGACAAAGAAATAATAACTATAACTTATTTTCATAACACAAACTTTACTATCGCATTTTAATATTTTCAATATTAAATATTAATTGAAAATTTTTCATTTTAGTAATAACTAAAGCTCTTATTATCATCTTTTATTCAAAATCTTAGAAACATACTTTTAATGTCTATAATATATTACATATTAAATTTGCAAGCGTGTTCTTAATACTCCTATGCAAACCAATTTTCATTATGGTCTCTTAAATATGAACCTTATTTTTGAAATAATTGATACATTTATGCATATGGCTATGTATATTTTCAACTCATCTAAGCATATATGTTTCACATCTAATGAAAAAACTTGTTTCGCAATCAATTTCTTGTCAATTTTATTAAGCCGGCATATAATTTGGAGTTCAAATATCAGTTTTTACTTGAGTAACTAATATTTTACATGTAAAAATTGCAAATGTGATCTTAATACTCCTATGCAAACCAATTTTCATTATAGTTTCTTAATTAACTATGAACCTTATTTTTGAAGTGCATATATACATTTATGCATATGGCTATGTATATTTTCAATTTTTCTGGGCATAAAAGTTTTTAAATCTAATAGAAAGACGTAACAGGTGTAATATCGTTGCTTTTTTCTTAAATGCTATATATTATTATTCAATATTAACTAAAATACCTAGAATAAAAATCTTAATGTAAACAATTTTTTCATTGTTTTCATTATACAAATAGATATACAGCGAAAAGTACGTCACAATTTATTTGATCTTGACATAGACCTGTATATTATAATATACATGTCTATGATCTTGAACATTTCGTTTATGAAATTCTTTCATTTATTTCAGTTATATATCTTATTTTTATAAATTGTTGTATTCAAATAAAAGATACATAAAATGGCTTAAAACTTTATTAAATAAAGGTTATGAAATGGATATTTTAGTAAAATCTTTGAATTTAGTCTTCTTTGGTAAAAAATATTGATAATTTGATACTTACTTTAAAATGTTAATTGCTTTTTTATACATATGTCATTTTTGAGCATTACAGCGGTCAAGTGTGTCGGTTTTGTGTAATGATGCATCATCAAATCATAAATGTTTGACGTGTTGTGTCGGATTTAAAATCGACATACTGGATTTTTTTACATCAGTCGATGGATGCTTCTTAGCTAGCTGTCAGTAACTTCTAGTGTTCTCAAGAGAGTATCTTTACGTCCCGTTAATTACTTGTTGTCATTTTGTCTCAGATACTCTCTTGTTGAATTGAACTTCTATCGATTTGATTTTTACTGTGTGTTAGTTTGTGCTTTTTTATTGATTATCATTAGGGGGAAGGTTGGCGCCAAAAAACTAGTTTAACCCCGCCACATTTTAATGTGCCTGTCCTAAGCCAGGAATCTTTATCAAGCTTATGTTTGTATTTAGTCGAATTTATGTTTATTGGTTTTTTTTTGTCAAGAAGAGGGTCTTTCAATGCACTTTGGGATTGGGCTTGTATCATATGTATTTTATTTTCAATCCAGTGGCCAATTGAAAAAACAGCGAGCAGCGACCGCTGGTCACATTGAAGGCTGCTGGCTGTTTTCCATTGTGGATATTTAAAATATACGTTTATAATGTAGGTTGTGTCGCGTACACTTATTCAACATCTCATTTTCTTCTATGTACAAATTTATCGTAAAAATGCCGTTATTAAAAATGTAATATGAAAAATGTCTTTAATCAAGGAATCCCTTGCTTTAATGTATAAACTTTTTAAGTTATTTTCATACACTCAACAAACAAAACAACTATATATACGTATACGTTATTCGTCCTCGTGTAGTAATATAAATATATTCGTTTTATATATTCATTGCAACAGACATCTACCGTATCATCTACAGTAAAATTTACAATTATTCTATTATTTTATCATTTACCATCCCCATTTACCATTCGGTAGACCAATCAAATTTGATTTACCATTTACCATTCCCATTTACGATCCCCATCCCCATACACGATACTATTTCCCATACACTATATTATTCCCCATATACCATTTACCATCCCCATCCCCATTTACCATCCCCCATTTACTATAGATTAGGAAGCTTTTACCATTTAAGGACTGTATAATACTATCCAGCTGTAAACAACGATATTTCATCGAGTACCAATGCCAATACTTTTATTCCGATTAAGATCCTTCAAGGGACAATGACAAAAAAATACATTATTATACGATTTAGGAACAGTACACTTTACGATTGAAGCACAAATTTCAATGACGTGTCATACACCAATGCACAAATTTCAATGACGTATCACACTCTTGTGCACAGATTTCAATGACGTGTTACACTCACTCATGTGCATAGAGTTAACACCAGTAAAATAGTTTTCATGTACAGGGAGGGTTTGTTACCTATTTCTCTATACGTGAGTAGAAATCCCCTGTAAGTAAGACTAAAACCATCTGAATGGAAATTAAGAGTCAGGCTGTTAGAACTGCTAGTATAGGTTTGTGTTGGCTCCCACGTTTCTGGACACAGTTTCTCTATAATGGAACCTGTAATGATAACAATAAAACATCCACATTTAACCTTCCGATATTGCAAATCCTTTTTCCATCAGTTTTTTTCGTAAATTACAAATGTCGCTACAGGGGTTACTTAGAAGTAAGTCGTATCACGAGTAACGATTCTGAGCTTCTAAGTTGTGATCACGAGTCGTTATTTATCACGGTACAACCTGAAATTTACGGCAACACTAAAAGGGAAAAATTTAGTCATAACGTTTGTCATAAAGCTTTGTTGAAAGTCTTCCTTGAGAGTCAAGTTCAAGCTGTAGGTCTGAATATGTAGCAGACTTCCTAGAATCCGTTGTGTCCTTTATCTCAAATCAAGCCTTGATCAGTGAAAGGACATCATCAATAATATGATTAAGGCCCTTCCTTTTTAGCGAGCATCGAAAATCTATATACCTTTTAAAAATAAATCCATGTGCTCGACCGGCTAAGTTTAACGTAAAGAGGGAACTTTTAAAAACGAATTAAATAGTAGCAAAGTCTGACCCCACCAACCCCAAATCATATGCACTTGAGAAAGTTGTTGTTAAAATATCTGTGATCAATAACTACTTATTAAAAATTCAATTATTTGTGCAAATAATAAATCCTGTAACATTCTGGGACGACATTTAGCGGGGACGAAATTATCCATTTTATGGATTACGTGACGTCATTTCCTTGTCAGAGTATTTTGCGCTTCTTCAGCAGACCAAAAAAACATACATATTCTGTCAGGTTTTGTGATATTTTCTGAGTATCAGTGTATAATTTGAAGCATTGGTAACAGAAGGTACATTAAGAAACCTGGCGGAAAAAACGGTAAAGTAGAAATAGCATGCAGGATTGAGGAAAGTAAGTGAAACCCCACAGGATGGGACTCTTCTTTCATTTTCAGGTAAGAACCTATTTATTTTATTCAGTAATTTATTTTATAATTTATGTATTTCTTTATCTTACTTAGAATTTAATAACAAAGCTTGGTCAGTATCATGCATTTGGTATGACTAGTCAATGGGACGATGTTGCCAAAAGCTAGCTCGGTAATTTCCGGAAAATCGTTTTTCAGCGGAAAAGACCGAATGGTGTTGAAATAAAAATCTGTGTGTAAAAATAAACAGGTGGATGAATGAGTGTTTTATCACTGTTTTTGAATTTCATTTTTTTTTGCATAACAGATTATGATGTATTTTTTTAAGCCCAGAGGGTTGATTGTTTAACTTGCTCCGTGCCTATTATTTTTTTTCACTCCGTTAAAGTAAATCTGTTCCGGTTTTATCGTCAGTATATTTCTGGCACATCTCAAAACATGCACAATGCCGTAGGGCTCGCATCTGCGATGCTCGCTATATGGAACGTGAGGTTAAAAGAGAGAGCTAGTCTGCGATCTTTTTTGTCTAGAAGAGATTGTAAGAAGCCTGCTTCATATGAATTTAGAAACAAATCAGCAAGCAAAGGTGCACAATTAGAACCCATTGGAATCCCTATTGTTTGTTGAAAACACGTCCACAATATCAATCGTTCGTATCATAACTTTGAACTGCTGGCATTGAAAAGGGAGTGTATGGGGTTAACAGAGTTGAGAACAATGTACAAAAAATATAAAACGACTACCTCCAAAAATAAAGAATTGAGAATAATGAGCTTAAAATATAAGGAATAATTAAACAAACGGCAATTTATCAGGAATTATAAGAAAATGGCAAACAATATTCAAAGGGATGAAGAAGAAAAAACCAAACATTTAAAAAAAATCCGTACCTTCGTACTGAGTACTGACATTCTTCATAAGACGTACCTGATTCAAATTTATCCAGATAATCGTACTTACATTCCTCGTGAGACTTACCTGATTCAAAGATATCCAGATAATCGTACTTACATTCCATGTGAGACGTATCTGATTCAATGATATCCAGATAATCCTACTGACATTCCTCGTGAGACGTACCTGATTCAAGGCTATCCAGATAATCGTACGGATATTCCTCGTAAGACGTACCTGATTCAATGATATCCATATAATCGTACTGACATTCCTCGTAAGACGTACCTGATTTAAGGATATCAAAATAGTCGTACTGACATTCCTCGTGAGACGTACCTGATTCAATGATATCCAGATAACCGTACTTACATTCCATGTGAGATTTACCTGATTCAATGATATCCAGATAATCGTACTGACATTCCTCGTGAGACGTACCTGTCCTGATTCACGGATATTCAGATAATCGTACTTACATTCCTAGTGAGACGTACATGATTCAAGGATATCCAGATAGTCGTACTGACATACCTCGTGAGACGTACCTGATTCACGGATATTCAGATAATCGTACTGACATTCCCCCTGATACGTACCTGATTCAAGGATATCCAGATATCCAGTCTTGTCTGATTCAAAGATAACCAGATGATCGTACTGATATTCCTCGTGAGAGATACCCGATTAAAGAATATCAAGATAATCGTACTGACATTCCTTATGAGACGTACCTGATTCAAGGATATCCAGATAATCGTACTGACATTCCTCGTAAGACATACCTGATTCAAGTATATTCAGATAATCGTATCAACATTCCTCATGAGACAAACCTGTTTCAAGGCTATCAAAATAATCGTCCTGACATTCCTCGTAAGACGTACCTGATTCAATGATATCCAGGTAATCGTACTGACATTCCTCGTGAGACGTACCTGATTCAAGGACATCCAGATATTCGTACCGATATTCCTCGTGAGACGTACCTAATTCACAGATATTCAGATAATCGTTCTAACATTCCTCGTGAGACGTACCTGATTCAACGATATCCAGATAACCGTACTGACATTCCTCATGAGACGAACCCGATTCAAAGATATCGATATATCGTACTGACATTCGTCGTAAGACGTACCCGATTCAAGGCTATCCAGATAATCGTTCTAACATTCCTCGTGAGACGTACCTGATTCAACGATATCCAGATAACCGTACTGACATTCCTCATGAGACGAATCCGATTCAAAGATATCGAGATATCGTACTGACATTCCTTGTAAGACGTACCCGATTCAAGGCTATCCAGATAATCGTTCTAACATTCCTCGTGAGATGTACCCAATTCAAGCATATCCAGATATCGTACGGATATTCCTCGTAAGACGTACCCAATTCAAGCATATCCAGATATCGTACTGACATTCCTCGTAAGACGTACCTGATTCAAGGATATCCAGATAATCGTACAGACATTCTTCGTGAGACGTACCTGATTCAAGGATATCCAGCCTTATCTGATTCAAGGATATTCAGATAATCGTACTGACATTCCTCGTGAGACGTACCTGATTCAATGATATTCAGATAATTATACTGACATTCCTCATGAGACGTACCTAATTCACGGATATCCAGATAATCGTGCTGACATTCCTCTTGAGACGTACCTGATTCAATGATATTCAGATAATTATACTGACATTCCTCATGAGACGTACCTAATTCACGGATATCCAGATAATCGTGCTGACATTCCTCTTGAGACGTACCTAATTCACGGATATCCAGATAATCGTGCTGACATTCCTCGTGAGACATATCTGATTCAAGAATATCCAGATATTCGTACTTACATTCCTTGTGAGACGTACCTGATTCAATGATATCAAGATAATCGTACTGACATTTCTCATGAGATATACCTGATTCAATGATATCCAGATAATCCCACAAACATTCCTCTTGTTCCTCTATAGATAAAAACTTGAACTCTATTTTAACCTTGGCGTTTGGTGATGATGATGTTATGACCCATGTGCAATCCAGATTTCTGAAAAAAAGGACATTCATGAATTTATAGCAAAAATATCAAACAGGAATGTCATCACTATTAAATGTAAAGAAAACATGCAAGATTACATCTAAAGGAGAGACAAAAAACTAGAATATGAAAAGTTAACTTCAAGCCTTAACATATACTTAAGAATTAATTATTTGGGGTTTAAATAATGTATATTTTTAAACTGAAAGTTAAGACTATGATGGAAGTTTTGGAGAAGTACTAAGATGTTATGACCTACATTCCAAAGAAGATAAAAATAGCTTTATGACGTACATTGTAATGACCTACTTACAAAGCATACGCGTCAGGAAACCCCGGGGAAGATAGATATTGCTCTGTGCTTGTTGCTGTTATCGCCTGTGGCGCTGATGTACAACCTGTTCCAGCTAGATATGAAATAGATTAAATGCCTTATTTATACAATTTTGCACTGGAAATCATAATTACAGCAAATTTCAAAGAAGTAACGAACGTGCAATTTGTTTATTCGAGACTCATAACAGGCGCTCTATTAAAAGAAATGCAAAAGACAAACAATTTATGAATATGAAGAGCGTATATCAACGAAACTAAAATCATTACAAACAAAGTTAAACACGCAATTTTAGAAAAGAAATAACTTTTTCGATATAAATAGATTTTTAGATTTTTGCTGTCATGGGGGGGGGGGGGGGGTCTTAAACAATACTAAGCAAATGTTAATTGCCTTTTTATACTTATGTCATTTTTGAGCATTACAGCGGTCAAGTGTGTCGGTTTTGTGTGATGATGCATCGTCAAATCAAGAGTTTGACATGTTGTGTCGGATTTAAAATCGACATACTTGATTTTTTACATCAGTCGATGGATGTTTCTTAGCTAGCTGTCAGTAACTTCGAGTGTTCTCAAGAGAGTATCTTTCCGTCCCGTTAATTACCTGTTGTCCTTTTGTCTCAGATACTCTCTTGTTGAATTGAACTTCTATCGATTTGATTTTTACTGTGTGTTAGTTTGTGCTTTGTTATTGATTATCATTAGGGGGAAGGTTGGCTCCAAAAAAACTAGTTTAACCCCGCCACATTTTAATGTGCCTGTCCTAAGCCAGGAATCTTTATAAAAGCTTATGTTTGTAATTATTCGAATTTATGTTAATTGTTTTTTGTCGAGAAGAGGGTCTTTCAATGCACTTTGGGATTGGGCTTGAATCATATGTATTTTATTTTCAATCCAGGGGCCAATTGAAAAACAGCGAGCAGCGACCGCAGGTCACATTGAAGGCTGCTGGCTGTTTTCCATTGTGGATATTTAAAATATACGTTTATAATGTAGGTTGTGTCGCGTACACTTATTCCACATCTCATTTTCTTCTATGTATATACAGGTTTGTTACATAATTAAATGTATAAATTGCGATTTGTTTTTTTTTCTAAAAAGAGGAGTGATTAACATTTGGTTGGAAATAAAAATGTAAACACCTTCCATCAACGTTTGAAATTTATCGTTGCGTTTTCCTCAAAACTCTATTGTGTACATAATTGTTGTGTTTGTGTGTGAGGCTTTGGTCATCTTGTATACCTGTAACCGGGTTTTACAGTCTACTATTTCGTACTGTATATCTTTTTGATATTTTAAATCGTATAACATTCAGAGGTAATGATAATTATTTGATTTGCTTTTTCGAAATGTAAATGATGATAATACTATACAATTACTGTCTTTTGTTGAGGTAAATGTGCAGTGTTATTGACTTTTGAAAAACAGATATTCACTGAGCCCGAAGGGTGAGGTGAATATCTTTAGTTTTTCTAAAGTCAATAACACTCACATTTATCGAAACAAAAGACAGTAATTGTTTTATTCAATTATCCAATATCTGACAAAAATATGCCTTTGAAGTGTAAAAAAAATAAACCAAACAGAAACATACTGTAACGACGTTATCACCTTTCCCGCCATTTTTAAGGTGAATATCACTTTGCCAAGTGATTATCCTTTTTTATTCACTTAGTTGATTATAATGAAATATATTAAAGAATTATTTATATTATAGAATAATTTATTTTATTGACCGGGTTTGTCACGGGTCAATTACTTCGGGATTCTCCGTTTAAATCTTACCTTAAACACTAAGAAATTTTAGCTCCGCCCAACCTTGTGAATAAAATGGAGTTATAATACTAACAGAAGTCCTGTGCGCTGATTAAGTACATCTTGAATCCTATTTCAGACGCGGATGTAGACGAATCGGAAGTGAACGTCAGGAAAACGTTCCCGGATGTTGCACTCCTGTAACCCAGAGTTCGTGGACCGGAACTTACTTGGCATTCATTTGAATGTATTTGTGTACCAGTTACACTTGTACCTACAAATGGGAAACAGATATGATCATATGCATTGCTTCGTATGAAAAGATTTAATCCTTACGATTTAATGAATCAGAGAGGTATTAATGGGACATTCAAATGAGTAAAGTTCGAAAGAGCAAAGACGTTGCCAGTACAGCACGAAGAAACAGACAACAAAAACACACATAAAAAAACTGAAGGGCAATTTAAGTCAGGTAGAGTTTTAAAACAATGGGGACGCTATAGGACACACTATATACTATGGTAACATTATTATTCGTGGGGTATCAAGTTCGTTGTTTTCGTGGTTGGCTTTGTCCGACAAAATTTATTACGAAAAGGAAATATAACATTGAACTTCATGCTGCAAACTTCAGAACCACGAATTTAAGAATCCACAAACCTATCAATTTTCATAAAACCGCGAAAATTGATACCCACGAAAATAAATGATTCCACAGTAATGCTAATTGGAAAGGTACTCGCATAAGCCTGTAGCTTGTTTCCAAATCTATTAACAAGTACGTTTAATTTTTTTTTAATAAAATTTTATAAAGTTTACCATCATAAACATTAATTAAATCTCCTGCACAGCTAGTAGTTATATTTGTTACCCGGAACAAAACAGATGCCCCCGCAATACTGGTGGTTCCAAGCCACTGGCAATCTAGATTTCTGAAACAAACGATAAAGGGTGAACTCAAAACGTAAACGTACTATATTTGCACGTCATAGAACACCAGTCAAAAGCAGTAAAACGGGAATATAAGTAAATTCAAGACAAAACCTTTATAACTTTAAACTAAAACCAGTGTCTCCTCTAAACATGTTATAAACACATTGTAGACAAAGATTAAAAGTCTGCATTCAATTAGCAAATGAAGATAAGACAGTAAATCTAAAACATATCCAACAAAATCAACAAAGCACACAATTTTGCATGGAGGAACTTCATCCCTAGGTTTGTAGAATCTCAATTTCAACTGAAGCAATTGATGACTTCTGTGTATCCTCCACGCAAACATTTTGATTTCAGTGCTTTTTAACATTAACAAACAAAACTCTTCAAACAAACAAACAACAAAACGCCCAGGTGATTAAAATGTTTATACCAGGAAAAGAAGCAAAGGTGTACCTATACAGGCATTTAAATGTAATAGGTTTAAAAATGCCAGGCAAATTTAGTAGACATAACAGAAAAAGACAGAAAAGATGATGAGAAAAGCTCAACACAACAAACAACACAAGCAACTGGGTGCTCTGGTAGGGTACGCAGTTCATGTTTGTTATAACACACACACACACACACCTTTGACAACGACCACTTAAGTATAAGTAAAACACGCTACTGGTAGAGGACGACAATACAAACGAGCTTTGACAATTCAACATCTTTACTTATCAGAATAAAATATTCAGGGGCGGTAACTGTGTATTTACGTTTCATAACTGGAATGATAGTTATGGGCAGCATCCCATGACTGGAAGGTAATAGTTAGGGTTACAAATACGCATTGAATTACGATGCGTTTTACATATGGGGGTACCCTGGAAAGTGGTTTTAGCTTTTTTTAAATTATATCTTGTCCGATTTTTAATATCTTTGGAACAGAACCTTTGAGTTGACATATGTTTATTTTAAGGCAATAAAAAATTATGGTCCTGTGGCGTTTATGGGCATATTTTTGGTTGAAACAGGGGGTTGCTTTTTAACGTTATTTTAATTGCCGATTTTTACATAAATATGAGCGCATAGGTGACTTCGTAATTTCTTTGCTAGTATTTTTCAAAAGCTTGCTCAATGCTATTTTAAGATTAATATTTATATCAACCAATTGAATTCATTTCTGTATTTTTTTCTACGTTCAAAATTTACCGGTGGCTGAGATTTGTTTATGCGCACTTGTAACCTTAGGAGCTATTACAATAGTAACTGTGTACTCACATCCCATAACCGAAAGATAAATGTCAAGGTGGTACTTACGTTCCGTAACCATTAGGATAGTTAGGGGCAGTAATTATGGCGGTTGAATATCCAACATCAAGTGTTGCTGTACTACCGGAACATTGTCCGTGTATCCTTCCGACGTACAATAAGATACTAAGAATCTGCACGTGATAAACATACAGGTGGTTCAGAATGTCCATTATGTGTTTGGTAAGAGAAAATGAAGGGATATTTACACCCGAGACGCTTTCTGGAAAAAAAATACATTATTATCTAATAAATAGTATAGGTTTTAACAATTAGGAAAGGAATATGAGAAGGGAATGTCTAAAAATAATATGAGAGCAAAAGAAAACTTAAAACTACGCGAATGTTAACTTACGCTAAATACTTTGTTAAAAATAAAAACAGGTTGCAGAGAATAAAACTAACACTACAAAAGAACAACCTTTTCAAATGAAGAAAGGTACCATGACAGATGAACTGTGTTTACAAAGGCAAATATAAACACCATCACAAACACCAAATAACGCGTCAATCATGTTTAAGAAGCGTATAATTCGGTCGAGCTGTTCACTCTTGTCACGACTTGAGTTCGCGTTGTTGATTTCCGTTCGGTTGATTTTGTGTTTTGTGTTTCTTCGTGCTGTTTTTGTTCATGATTACCGGTTTCGTCTTTGCCCTTTCCGGTTTTTGACACTTGAATGGCTCATTGGCGCCTCTTTGTTTCTTTCAAAATGGCAACAAAAACTTGTTTGTGACACCTCGAAATGTGTTTTCGTCAAACACAGAAAAACAACAGCTAGGAGAAAACTGACAATTTGAGTCCAAGAAGTGTGTGATTCGCTGGTCTGGTTTCAAAATGGCTGCATAAACATGCTTTTACCAATATTTTTTTTTAACTACGATAGATAAATAGTAAACATGTATATACATATATACAAAATATGTTCCTTTTTGGAAAACCCTACATTTTGAGTCCAAGAAGTACATTGTTCGGACGAGTGGTTTCAAAATGGCGGCGAAAAACTCTTAATAAACCCTTTAATTAGTTTAAAAAATTCTTTTGAATTGTTTTTCAAAGGAAATATATTTTTAATTCAAGTTGTTCGTACTCAGGGAAATGTTATTTGAAGAACACATATTCTCTACAAATATACCAGGAAAAGTGTTACTGGAGTTTACTGACTTTAATAGAATGAATGCATCGTCCAATTACTGGTAATTGGCATGATGACATAAGCGTCATGCTATTTTACAGCTTGTGTTTTTATAAAAGTGTCTAATGGATATTGAGCCCGTTCTGCTTTAGCTGCAATATTTACAGATTGACTACTTACACCAAAAGTGAGTTTACAAAATTTTAAGTTATTTTTTCAATGAAACTATTATCTATATATAAGCGATTTCATACCAAGGTAAGGGTTTTCTGTTTTCTGGACCCCTTTTTAAAGTTTTTATTATTTTCTATAAAAAATCCTTATACCTTATTTCACTATTATACAAAAGGAAAGGTTTAACCAAAGATTCAAATATTTTTTCATCAAAATTGGTTGGTAAAATCGGTTCTATAAATATTTCTAAAAGAACTTTGCTTCCCGTTTTGATGAGATGAATTGAACTTGTCTGATGATTCATTTATGTTTGCTCAATTTTTGTATTTTAAAACTTTTTTAGTAATTCTTTTCCTAAAAAGAAACTGTTATCTTATTTAAAATATTTTTCTGTTGAAATATTATGACTTTGGTTAAATAAAAGTTGCTATTTATTACAATATTCGGTTAATTCAATATTAAGTTATATCATGTATATTATGTATTCATTTTTTTTCAAAGATACAGTTGACATTCGTTATTAACGGTTTACTCCTCTTAAAGTTCAGATATTTTCGGATAAACAGTTTTGTTCGTTTTTAACTGATGCATCTGTGCATTTATACGTGTCTTTCATTATACGTGTATGATAAAGTTTATAACCTACAATCCGGTTATAAGTAATCCAATCCTCAATACAGACACTACTGCAGCCAAAGATCTCTTAAACGGAGATAATTTACTTGACAAGTCTTGTTTCCACTGAACATGTCAATTACTCAGTAGTGTTAAAAATTGATGTTCAATTTCAGTTGTCAATCTTCAAGGTCGATCCAGTAGTGTCCAGTGTAATTACTATAATTGATTTTACTGGACACGATCATGATTTACTTAATTTACCATAAGAAAGATATACTGAATTTAAACTGAATTTCTTAAAATACTGGACACTCTGAGAATCCAGTGAAACTAGTAGTTCTCATGTAGGCTTTGTCCGTTTAAGTAGTAATGTTCTTCCAATGAGAGTCGAATGTTTTTTGGGGTTTTTTTAATCATTAAAATATCCACATTTTTCCCTTTTTTTCATGATTTATATACTTATTTTTTAGAGTTTTGACAACAAGTATACTGTCAGATTATTTTTTTCTAAACCCAAATTGTGATGGATTAATTTTATTTCATAAATTAGAAACTTACCTGACATATATGTCCGTTAGGATTTACTTTCTACTTTTTGGTCTTTAACTCGCTCCCACCGGAAGTGAAAAATACGCACATGCGTATAATGTCACTTCGCGATTCCTATCCCGGTAAATCTCACCAGTTTTCTTTCTAGACGCTTGAAAACTGGTCGCATTTTTCTCGCTCTTGAGTCTTAATCATGGACAACGGTATTAATACTTTGTCGGAAAGTGAGACGGAACAGTCGGTAACGACTGGTGTAGAGAATAATGTCAATAATGACGTGAATTTGAAAGACTTGCCAAGGTCAAAATCTAGAACCAAGCCAAAACGGAAAAGCAAATACGATGTTTTGGAGGAAAAAATGGATGCTAAGCTTAATGATTTTCAAGATGAGGTCAGTAACAAATTTGACAAATTGTTTGAATTACTGAAGGCTGGGAACTGTGCCACAAACGGCGACAAAAATTCCCTTGATGGTCAAACTAGTGAGAATCATAGTACCGTAAATGGTGACAATAATGACTCTCAGGCCACGTGTAGCACCTCAGGTCAGTCACAAAGACGGCCAGTGGTTGTTAAAGATAGACAATCTCAAAGAGTTATTGAGTCGGACAATGAAATGTCTGACGATGATGAAGTTTCTATATTACCCAGAGATGATGAAAGGTTGGGTATAGAGTCTGAAACTGAGTCAGATATGGAGCATATACATGATGTAAATGACAATGTTGACAGTCATAATGATCAACCTTCAAAGAAAGGTTTATTTACTCTGTTTGGGCAAGATGCTTATGCTAAGAAAGTTGAACAGAAATTGGGTATAGAAATTGATGATGCTCAAAAACAGGTAATGCTTGGTAGTTGGCGTACCGACAATCCTAATTTACTTACTGCTTTTGCAGAGGAAATGAAAGATGACTTTCCAGTGCACGAGGACACTGATAAGTTTTTGAAAGTTCCGTCTATTGACGATTTAATTAGTAGATGTTTAGTTAAGAAGCATGGCAAAAAGGCAGCATTAGTAACTAAAGGTGGCAATAGTTTATTCAGTCAACCTGCTAAGATGGTCGAAAAGGTAGCTTACAAAGGTCAGCAGGCGGCTTACATGGGCATAGTGGCAATTATGTATGCACAACAGGGATTAGCAGATCTTTTACAAAATTTGTTGTCTGACAATGATGTTGATAAAGCAAAGCAACAAGTACGGGATATTTTTGCTATATCCACTAAATGCTTGGATCAATTTGGGCGTACAGGTGCACTTCACCACATAATTAGGCGCCAGTGAGCTATGACTGATACAGGGCTTTATGAAATTGAGGATGCCCGTGAGCTTTCTGATTTGCCTCTAGGGCCAGAAGGTGTTTTTGGTTCTGATTTGAATAAGTTTTTAAAAGAACGTAAAGAAAAAAATAAGGCGTTAGATGATTTGCTACCAGACATTCCCAGTATGGCTAGGGCCAAGTCAAATAACACTAGTAACAATAAACGTAAGGTTTCAACGCAATCTTCAGAGGTTTCATTGCCTAAGAAAAGATATAGAGAGGAACAATCTGTAAATAACTCTCATTATAATAAACCTTCTACCAGTTATGTTAAACAGGACAAGAAATACACCACAACAGAGAAGGGAAATACTGCTTCTCAGTTTCGGATCCCCAAGAAGAAGACTGGTAACACCAGAGGGGGCTTCAGTGGAAGAGGAAATAGTTCCAAATGACATGAAGGTAAAAATGCTGCTTCCTCAGATACATGTACCGGTAGGGGGACGTCTGTCACATTTTGTACAAAAATGGGAACAAATAACAGACGATCAATGGGTACTGTCAGTGGTCAGAGAAGGGTACAAACTAGAATTTCTGAAAAAACCAAAGTTTCAGGGTATAAAAGAAACAAGGGGAAATTCAAAAGATTTAGATATTATAATGACGGAAGTCGATTCTTTGTTAGAAAAAAGAGCAATAGAAAAAGTTCCTTCTCAGAACAGCATGACAGGTTTTTACAGTACGTTGTTCCTAGTACCAAAGAAAAACGGTCAGGTAAGGCCAGTAATAAATTTAAAACCTCTAAATCGGTATCTGAAAAAGCAGCATTTCAAAATTGACACAATTGCAAAAGTCCTGAAGTTAGTAAAACAAGAAGATTGGGCAATGACTCTCGATCTAAAAGATGCCTATTTTCACATCAAAGTCTTCAAAAAACACAGGAAATATCTGAGATTTTGTGTTCGGGGTCAGACTTATCAGTTCAGAGCTCTTTGCTTCGGACCAACATCGTCCCCGCGCGTATTCACCAAAGTGGTGTCAGTAGTGGCAGCTTATCTAAGAAAACACAATGTAAGGTTGGCAGTTTACTTAGACGATTGGATGTGTGTAAATCAGCTTCGAATAGGTCTGATAAAGGATCGGGAGCTATTGCTAAATCTTCTTGTTCAGTTGGGTTTCATAATAAATATAGAAAAGTCATGTTTGGAACCAACTCAGATAGTGACTTATCTGGGGCCCTATTCAGATTAGACAAGGGGTTGGTTTTTCCCACACAAGAACGGATGGAGGGTATAATGCAGTCGATACAAGAGATTTTGAAAGGGAATGTACAAGCAAAACAATACCTTTGTGTTCTGGGGAAAATAGCCTCGTGTCTGGAATTGATTCCAAATGCGAGACTATTTATGAGGCCTATCCAATTACATCTACTGCAAATATGGAGCCCTTCCAAAATGAGTTTATATTTTCATGTCCCTTATACACTCGACCTGAAACCCCATTTGGAATGGTGGTTATCTGTGGAGAACATTTCTCAGGGCAGATCCTTAAAACCAGTACAAACGACAGTTACGATCACAACCGATGCCTCGATGTCGGGGTGGGGCGGTTATTTGTCAAAGAACTTAACTGTTCAGGGTCTTTGGTCCAGGGAAATGAAATTACAGCACATCAACAATTTGGAGATGAAAGCGGTATTTTTGACCCTAAAACATTTTCAGAACCAGTTGATGGGCAAGAAAGTTTTAATCAGGTCGGACAACACGTCTGTAGTGCAATACATCAACAAACAAGGGGGGACACGATCTCTTCAGTTATGTCAACAGGTGTGGGATCTTTGGATGTTTGCATTAGAAAAACAGATGAATCTTCAGGCGGCTCACATAGCAGGAAAGAAAAATATTCTTGCGGATCAGTTGAGTCGTTTGAAGATTCACCCAACGGAATGGGAATTGAACAGTGTAGTAGTACAAAAAGTTTTTCAGAGCTTGGGTCAACCAACGATAGATTTATTTGCAACTTTTCAAAACAAGAAAGCCCCAGTGTTCTGTTCTTGGATAGATCATCCACAAGCACTTACAGTGGATGCCCTAGCAATGAGTTGGGACAATCTTTTCGGGTATACATTTCCACCACTGTCCTTGATACCCAGAGTATTGGAACACATGCAGCAGTTTCAGTGCGAAATCATTCTGATTGCTCCTCATTGGACAAGACAAATGTGGTTTCCTCAATTGCTTCAGATGTTAATTGCATTGCCATTGAGACTGCCAATGTTAGACAATCTCTTGGTTTAGGGTCAGGGGAAGAAAAGAGTTGTACATCCCAATCCAAGCATGTTTCAGTTAACTGCATGGAAATTATCGACAAAGAGCTTGAAACAAAAGGTTTTTCAGAGAAATCTAGAAAATTGTTGTCAGCCTCTTGGCGAACAGGGACAAAAAATGATTACAAATGCAAATTTAAGAGATTCTCTGGCTGGTGTACTGAACGGCATATCGATCCCTATGAAGCAAATAAAGGTAATAACAAAACTACCGAACTTGAATGATCAATCTCATAGTCCAGAGAAAATGACAAAAACGAATCAATCATACCGGAGAACTGGTGGATCGCAATGGTCCTGACTTGGTACAGACATTTCAAACGAAATGGTGGGTTAAACCAGGTTTTATGGCGCCAAACCTCCCTCTTCCATTGCGATCTTCAAGTCCATAATATATATAGTTACATAGAATAGTGTGACACTGTAAAATTTGCTTAACCCAAAATGCATAGTTACGTAAAATAGTGTGACACTGTAAAATTTTCTTGGAATTAAGTTTTATAAGTCGAAAATAAAAGGACTGTAGGATATGAAACTTTAGAACAGTGTGCAAATTTTTTGTCTGATTTGTTTGAAACTGGGTTAAAATACAGGACTATTGGGGGATATAGGTCAATGTTATCCACAATTTTGCCTCCAATTGGGAAAACACCTATTGGGCAGCATCCCTACATCATTCGGTTGCTGAAAGGGGTGTTCAATTCAAGACCTCCTTCTCGTAAACTTGTACCTGAATGGGATCTTCCTTGTGTTTTACAAATGTTACAGAAAGAACCTTTTGAGCCAATGTCAAAAGCTTCTTTGAAATATGTGACTTATAAAACAGTATTTTTGTTTGCAATAACTACTTTTAGAAGGTGTGGAGATCTGCAGGCTTTACGATTAGGGGAAGGGTCTGTTAATGTTCAAAAGAAAGGTGTAACTTTTATTAGACATGGCCTTTCAAAGCAAGATAGAATATCACATCAAAGTCCTACAATTTTTGTTCCAGGTTTTGAGAAGAACAAGTTGTTAGATCCGAAGAGGGCTTTGACATATTATTTGAAGAAGACAGACAGTTTGAGAAAAAATGGTACTGAAGGTGATAAATTATTTTTAACAATTAACAAGCCTAATAAACCGGTTTCTTCACAAACAATTTCACAGTGGTTAGTTAAAGTTATCAAGAGAGCACATAAAGAAGCAGATAAAGTTTGTGGATCGGTGAAAGGACATTCTACAAGGGCCTTGGGGCCTACGTGGGCATTATTTAAAGGTGCTAATTTACAGACAATTTTAGAGAGTGCTGATTGGAGTCAGGCAGACACTTTTATTAAGTTTTATTTAAAGAATATTCGTGTGGAAGTATTAGAATAAATGGATTGTATATAAACAGAATTCTTTCCAGACGAGTTTGTGAGCAGTTTTTAACATTTTAAAATGTATTTTCGGTGTACATGTATACAGATGATTGGATGCTACACCTCATGATTCTTGATAGACTGTTATTAATTAATATGTTGTACATAATCTTATTAGACATTGGATGTCATCTAATGAAGATTTTATCTTATAGTGAAAAAAGACAAAAAAATTACATAAAATAGAAAAAGAAGAAAAAGAAGAAACTTTTTTATATAAAATATTGAACTTCTGGAGGAGAAAATGCTACAGGCAAAACAACTTCAGATACTACCCACAGCCAGTTTGGGGACTGCTTAGGAATCAGTGAAATCCTAACGGACATATATGTCAGGTAAGTTTCTAATTTATGAAATAAAATTTACAAATTTGAAAGCAAGTTCAAATTTTGTGAATAAATTATACTTACCTGACATATATGTATGACCACCCTACCTCCCCGTAGATCTGACGGTTTTTTGCATGGTTTTCAAGCGCCATGTGAAAACTGGTGAGATTTACCGGGATAGGAAGTGACATTATACGCATGTGCGTATTTTTCACTTCCGGTGGGAGCGAGTTAAAGACCAAAAAGTAGAAAGTAAATCCTAACGGACATATATGTCAGGTAAGTATAATTTATTCACAAAATTTGAACTTGCTTTCAAATTTGTAAATTTTGACTTGAAAACAGTATGTAAGAAAGATTCCTCGATAATTTGAGAGATCCGTGCTGTCTTTGTTTTTAAAATTATGAATAAGAAACGATTTATTCCATTCTTAAGGATAAAAAGGTGTGCTTTAGATCAGTTTCTAAAAATCGCCAAGGATTTTAATGAAACAGTACTACTGTGTTTAATGATTTCATAACAAATAAGATCTGGATCACTATATTTTTTTATTTGTGTTTTAATTCATAAATTGTATTAGGATAGTCCGTAGTTTTATTTTGTAGACCCTTTTCTTTGTTAAGGCGTTCTATATTAATTTGATGTTCAGAGATTTTATTATATCTTTCTGGGTTACCTTGTTTCTTAAAATGCTGTGCAAATCAATTTAAGTCTTTATTTAAATCATTTGATCATTTCTATTACCATTTTTAATATTTTTAAGTATCTTCCAAAATTTTTACTTCCCTTTGGAGATTAGCTACTAATTGTATTGATAATATTTTGATTTTACTATTTTTGCATGTTTTAGCCATTTTGAGTCAACAGACTCAAACCGTATTGAAATCCTGATTAAGAAACACGATTTTAAAGGACTTTTCTTGGTAAATTAAGGTGACAAGTCTTCCCAATAACGTCACAATCATGATTTTATATGGACGACTGAAAAGTGATAAAAATAAATTCTAAGTTTAGCGACATTCAATTTTTAACTACTTTGAAATTAACATTCTATCTGCATCATATACTGTTCATGATACCGCGGATCAGTCAAAATAAAGATAAGTGTTAATCATTTAATAATAACCTAGAGTTAACACTTAAGCAAGGCTCACTTGCCGGCACCATGTTCAACTATTCATTCATTCATTCTCGACTGTTAGCACAATAACAAAACGCATTAAAAGTTGACCTAGACCTTGAATTCTCAAAATGAGAGGTTTATAAAAGTCAAGGTCATTTGACAGGTGACTGAATGACATTTTCATGTGAACCAACTAAAGTGATTCTAGATATCATAATAATTGTGGAAAAGACTTAAAACATAGAAGACTGAACAAAAAACAATATTAACAGTCATTTAGTGTAAAAATAAGGTCAAGATCAGATGACATGGTGACATACACAAAAACCCTAATCTAATGCATCGATATTCTAAAAATCAGATGCTTAGGTTTTAAGGCAATTCATTATCCAAAGTTTAACAAAGAATTTTAAGGCCTGCAAAAAGACCTAAGTTCACAAAGTTACTGAAGTGAAAAATGGGGGTCAAGGTCCCACGTAATGGTATCATATGTGTAGATCATAACCACTTAATATCAGAAGCCTAGCAATTATACTTTTCAAGTTATTCCTTTCCCACAAACTAAAGTCTTTAAAAGATTTACACCGCCGCAAAGTAATACCTACATCTCGCCTTCCGCGAATATTCGTCGCCTACGAAACAATAATTTTATACCCTACGTGTAATTGAATTTTAAAGAAGCGCTTATGTTCTGAAGACCTGCATGCATAATAAAATATAATTAGTTACCTCCTATATATTTTGTGTCTGGTCATTATAACTATTTACAACATTCTTACCTTGCTGGTGAATACCACAAACCAAAGTGAGAGCGATATTATCTCTAGCACTTTGCCATGCAGTGTGCGTATTTAATCAGTTTCAAGGTGTAAACAATCCACACGTTCCCACTTACAAGAACGGAAAAAAATAGTATCAAAACACGTTGAAAATAAATAGAAAAACAACAATACTTCCTCCATTGTTAAAGATATGCATCCCATTGGTTGCGGTTGTTTTTAAAATTTTATGTTTGGTCAAAAGTACAAAACAAAATGAAATGTTTGGTCACATGTGTTACAATTTTTCACTTGTTTTTATTTCCCTATTGTTTTTCAGCTCTGCCATTTGTTGATCTGTTATTGTAAAAAAAACTTATAAGGAAGACACGTGACATCTTTATAATCATTGATTTCAAAAACTTGTTTATCAAAAACAAGTTTTTTTTTCAAAAATTTAAATAGCTGAATAATTTGAGGAGTTACTGCTTTACTGTAAGCAGCACGAATTCGTCTTTATTAGGGAGATAAACATGAAAACATAAAATTTTGATAATGAAAAGAGAAAAACACAAAATACCAAAGCGGTTTTTTTAAATTGTTTATATTGCTGCATTATATGCATATTTCAAGGATTAACCTCTCATAAGCACAATTTGAAACAAAGCATTGGAAGGTTGAAAAAGTATTCAATGAAAAGTACTCAAACCAAAAACGTTCGAACAGGATCCGAACGCCAAAAATCAAGCAACGAGAAGATCGACCATGTACAATACAAGAAAAAAAACCTGATGTTACAAACAATTTTGCAAAAAAGAACTCAATGCTGAGGATAAGTTTTGATTGCCACTGGAAAAAAAAGGGGGGAGTGGGTTGTATCGGGAACTTATGCCTTCGGTATTGGATCCTACGCGGTGTGAGACCAGCAGCAGGGTAAAACACCAACTCACTCACTCAAAGGAAACAGAGGCATGACATTTTTCCAAATACGGTGAACCACTTTTATCAGCGGTGAGGCTTTTCGCATTTTTTATACGACCGCAATTTTTAGCGGACGTATAATGGTATGATGCTGTCGTCTGCGTCGTTGTCCGATATTTAGTGTTCCCAAAATAACTTATTAAGTTGTAGTTATCCTATTGCTATGAAATTTGACAATGATAATCCTTGCCATAAAAGGATGGATGGGATTGATTTTGGAGTCCCCCTTTTATCGTTTAGATAAAAGGTGCCAAAATATTACTCTTCTGTTTGTTCCCACAATACATAAAAAGATGAGTGTGATTGATTTTGGGGATCCTCCCTTTATTCGTTTATAAATTAGGGGTTCAAAAGTACCAAAAATTATTTTCGTCTGCACAATAACGTTGGTTCTGGTTGGCCAATTGCTACGAAATTTGACAATGATATACCTTGCCGATGAACCATACATTGGATCGATTTTTGGGGTGGCCCTTTTTTCATTTAGAAAAAGTGGCCGAAAAGGGGGCAAAAATGCACCTATTTTTATTTCTGGTTTGATTTCGAAATTCTTTTGGCAGGTTAAGTCTTAT
This sequence comes from Arcuatula senhousia, assembly GCA_963971305.1. Lineage (NCBI taxonomy): Eukaryota > Metazoa > Mollusca > Bivalvia > Mytilida > Mytilidae > Arcuatula > Arcuatula senhousia. The sequence goes on from OZ020308.1 coordinate 63,090,305, forward strand.
TATGCTGCGTTGGCGAAGCTTTTTATTTTACGACTTGATGACCACGGAATTTACCATCACAGCTATATCCCATTTAATCACCCGGGAAACACACCACTGTCGCTCTAGATCTGTGGGGAAATTCTTTTTGCCTAGAAGTGATTGTAAGGAGTCTGCTTAATGTGATTGAAAAATCAAATCAGCAAGCATAGGTACACAATTTGTGCCCATTGGATTCTCCATTTTTATCATAAAAAACACGAAACTGAACGATTACATTTACAAAATTCTATCTAAAAAACTAACACGCAATTTTTCCATTATCAAACACATTTGAAAATATCAATTATACTTACTTACTTACTTGATACTTGGTGGGTGAAAGGGATCTAGTGTCGATCCCCTCTCATCTTCAGGGTTCTCTTGAAAGAGGATAGGCTAGTTGCTTGGACTGTCGCTTCACTGAGGCTATTCCATCGGTCCACCACACGGTTACAAAAGTAAAACTTTCTGATATCTGTTCTGCTGTGTTCAATTGAATCACTTTGCTCTTCAACGAAGACACAGTCAACATGTTTATGAGATTGGTGTGGAAACAGTGAGTGCATGTGTGAGTGAGTTGGGATTTTACGCCGTCACAACACTATATACTAGTAGGTTATTTGAAGGCGATGAACATTAAATGATTATGATCATATGAAATATGGGGTGGGGTTGGAAACAAAGGAAAAAGCAAATTTTTAAGAACCAAAGGAACATAGAGAGGGGTGGGTAGGGGCGGAAAATTTGCCTACAAGGTGCACTATTTGGCGGTCCAGAAGGGGATCTTTTACCTGCATGAAGCTTGGCGCTCTCCATTCACGTTGGCCTACTACATGTATGGTTAGCGGTCAGGGTTTCCGTATTATAGACCTGACAACCCCCGCGGATGAGGGTCACCCTTTTTAGCCACCTCGAGTTCACACCTTGGTCGCTTAACTCTCGTACAACGGTATAAATAATGGTAATAACAAAATTACCGAATTGTAGAATCCATCTCAAAAGTCCATAAGACAAGACAAAACAAGGAAGACATACCGGAAAAATTGAAGACCGCAATGGTCCTGACTTGGTACAAAGGATGAGTATGAGACAACAAAAACACAAATATTGGCAACGCATATTTATTGAAATCAACCTTTTAGACGTTTCCGTATTTAATTTTATTCTATTTTTTCTTCATTTTCCGTCCACATCTATTAGTTGTATGTGCCGGACATTCCAGTTCAAGTGTACTGGACTCAGCATCTGTACAAACGTCACAATCCGCACAATCAGGACACCCTCGAGGTGTATCGCAATCTACCGTACGGAAGTCTAATGATGTTGGTGCTAAAAATATGTAGAAATGTTGATTTTCATAACGCAATACGAGTTTTTATATAGAAACACTGAATTCTTACAGAAAATATATATTACACATTCTATTTTACAAATATTGAAAATAACATGAACTGAAGGAAATTTGCATTTAATTTTAATGCTCTTCCTAATCAAGAAAAGGCTGTTCTAAGTTATAATTTGAGTTCTATTTCGGAATATTTTGGATTTATTGTTCTATGGTCTTAATATTAATTTGTATAGTGTTTCGAATTTTCAATATGTTTGACATAGCCTCTCCGGTGAGTCTTGAATAGACAAATCGCGCGTTAGGCGCAGCAAAATTTATTCCCTTGAACTTATTTTAAATTCTATTTCATGAGGAATTATGAAATGCAAGTGCAAAGCCTTATCGCAGAGAAACATTTTAAAACAAATGAGCAAGAGTCGGTTAGTATTCGTCCCTAGCACTTGTTTTAAGCAACATTTTTACTAAATGTCAATGACACTCATCCTGTGGTATTTACATTACTAAGCAGATTCGGGAAATCGACAAAATACATTTAAATGCAAATCGCACAAAATCTTATCAATTTTACTTTGGCGTTTAAAGGAAGAAAAGAAAAAATTCTTTAACTCACCTAGTCTCGATCACCCAGACGCTTATCAATAGATGATAAGAGTCTGGAACAGTCCCATTACCTATTTTGTTATGTGTACGTTCGGAGTACTTTCAGGCTTTATCATAGTGTTTGACGAAAATCATTCAACCGTATGTTCAGAATTCCGTGCCTATGGTTCAGTGAATTTATGCAAATACAATAGCGAGATAACTTCTCGAATTGATGTGAGTTGTTCTCTTATAACATATCATTTCTTATTTTATAATAAGACATCATATTTTACATTTTTGAACACAAGTTGGTTTTGTTAACAATAAAAAATTCGTTTTATCGTTAAATAGTACTCACGGGCGTCTACCTGGTTTTGGAAATTGTTTATGTTTATTTGAGTTAAAAATTGGGACATTCTTGATTACAGAACCATACACGTTTGACCAATCCGATTCTCGATTTTGCAGAACCAGTTGTCAAATACCACGGAAAACCAATGAAACGTTGAGTTTTTAAAGTTGGTTAATTTCAGATTGAAATGAATCTTGTATGCTAAACACGTCATATACACACGTGGTAAAGGTTAAAAGGTATAACGATCGCCACCTAGTGGTTACGAGAAATCAATAGGTGTTTTCCCAGACTCACTACCTTGGTAGTATGAGTTTGGGTTCGAGACTATAACTCACCTGGAGTTGTATCTGTTACCGCTGAAGTGAAAATAAATTTGATAAAAGTAAATAAAAACAAATATCCTTTGGCAAGGAAACACGAATCGCAAAAACACCTTAAAATTTCAATATCAAATGTATATAACTTGTAAAAATATTGACGGATGCAATTGCATTACATGATACAACATGCTGGTTCCGGATGACAAATACAGCGGGCAGTGCTAGGTTTGTCGATATAAGTCAACTGAAAAGCGCTCAGAAACCAGACATAGCTTTGCCCACATGACTGGAAAGCGTGCACCAGGTGGTTGAACTGGACAGCCCTGAATACCGGGGTCGGAAAACATGATCATGACCGCAAAATAGAGGTACACTCCAAGTATCGATTAGAGTAACGTAGTATCCTTATGCAGGATGCATAATTTTCCAATCCAACCCACCCTCCTGTAAAGCTCACCTAGCTCGAAGGGTAATGTGATCGCTTGGCGTCTGTTGTCCGTTGACTTTGCTTCAAAGATCGTTTACTTTTAAACCACTGACAATGTCAAGGAATTGCTTTCAAACTTTGTACACTTGGTCTTTGGGATTCCCTATCAAGTTTAAGAAAGGAAATTTATGCACGCCGATCAACCAATTTTTCATGAAGACGAAATTGCCGGACGGCTCTTTAGTTTAAGTGTTTGATCTTGAAATCCGTAAGTGCTAGAGGAAAAGTTATCACTGCAGAATTGTTAAGAACAGTGAGATAGGCAATAGTGTCTTCAGGTCAATAATCTCAGAATTCCCTTTAACTGTTTTTTACTATCAATTTGAAATCATTTTTTGCGATCGCAAAAATATGCCAACGTATTAAGGTATGATGCTATCGCCGTCGTCGGTTGCGCCGCTGTCTGTTAACTTTGTTTTAGCAATTTCCCAATAAGGTATTATACCATTAATAGATGAAAGACGATAAAGAGATGTGGAATAAGTGTACGCGACACAACCAACATCAAAGAAACGGCAATTTAAAAAATCACAATGGAAAACAGCCAGCAGTACTAGTCTTCAACATTACCAGAGGTCACTGCTTGATTTTGGGGGTCCCCCTTTTTCGATTAAACACAAGGGGCCAAAGATGGAAAATTGTTTTTTGATATTTCAATTATTATCTAGTCTATTGAACTGTTTCAGTTCTTTTGTTCTAAATAAGTGTTTTAAGCATTTTTAAAACTTAAAAAGGCACTCTGACATGAAACATTCTCCAAAACCCAGAGGTTCTTCCCTCGTTTACTCATTCACTACTTATGAAAGCCAACGGATTTTAAATCATTGTCTTTGAATAACTACGGGCTCTGGCAAGGTCACTATCAATCTGCAGGCATTAAAAGAATAAATACTGGGGGGGGCTACTTCCTATATAATCTATGGTATGAGTGTGCCGCAATAAAGGCTCTACTTTTTCAGGCATCAAGATGTAGATCAGGGTTACTAATTCAGACCAGCTGTTACCAACAGGGTTACAAATACGTGCCAGATTCTAAGGTTAAAATTTAATGCTTCTAAAAATGAATGTTCCGGATCTATTTCACCTCAAAAAGTTATCCCCATTGTGAAATTCCTCTGAACGGCTATATATACAGTAAAATATATACACAAAATAATTTTGATTCTGTCATAACAGGGTATGATATAAAATGTCGGCTGGCATAACAGGGTATGTTTTTCGCAAATTTCTTGATACTAACAGGGTCCATTCCAGAACAGACTAACGGCACAGGTATACCCTTGATTATAGGCAGTAGCCCCCCCCCCTCCGGGGAATAAATGGCTATAAATGACCTTCTCGAAAATTAAGCGAGAAATTTACTTTCAAGACATTACCGTTTAGAACTAACTCAATAACCTTAAAGAACAATGTAACTTACGCCTTAACAACTGGGCCGTTTTAGGACTGTGACACAGATAACATTTATCTGTTGAAGAGACACCTAAAAGATATAAATATAAAGTGTGGAATGATGATAAAATAGAAACAAATTGAAAATAGAAATTAATGTAGAATAAGTGTAAGCAACACAACTAACATGAAGAAACGGCAATTTAAAAAATCCCTATAGAAAAGAACAAACAGTCTTCCACACGACCCGAGGTTGCTGCTCGCCGTCTCGCATCATACATGTCCAAGACCGAAAGTGATTTCGAAATCAATGATATGACATCGAGTCGATATCGACAACTCATATTGTAAAGTTTTATTAAGATTACTTAATAAATCCATGTTAAATTTGGATTTCGAAATCGTCGATATCGACATAAACAGTATGTTTGAGTCGATATCGACATATACGTTTTTTGATAGATTGTAGTGTTGACATATCTTGATGTCGATATCGATGATATCAACATACATGATTCGACATCGAACCGATATCGACATACATTAAACAGATATCATGATACTAGGTCAATGGTAACATCAAGAAGTAAGCCTTTAATTTTTTTGCTGGACGTAAAGTAACCACACAACCTGTCGATTTTTTTTATGCATAGACGTATTAATTGAATGATTAGTTGACTTGTAGGAGTGGATACCAAAACAAGTCTTCAAATATCAACATACATAATTAAACATAGAGCTGGGCACACAAAAAGGCATCCCAAAACAACAAAATATAAATCACCACAGAAAAAGCGAAAAAAACGCAAAACAACTACCAGTTTTACACTCAGAAACTTAAACTCAAGTCGAAGTGGAATGCATTTAGAACAAGGTATAATTGAAACTGGATGCAGTTTCGAATGTCTCCCAAACGAAGTCTCATTAATCACATGGGAAAAATTTGTGAGGGTGCTTACCTATAAATACAAGTTTTACAGAAGTCCAAAGGGTAAGCAAAATCCTAAAAATGCCTTTAAATGCATTTTCAGAACCTCATGGGAAAAATTTGGGCAGGGGTTCCCCTGTAAATCAAAGTTTTACAACTGTCCCATGAGTAAGCAAAATCCTGGAAATGCCTTTAAATGCATTTTTAGAACCTCATTGAAATAAATTGGGCAGGGGTTCCCCTATTAACTCAAGTTATTTAGTATTCTATCATTTGAGGGGTGGGGCATGAACCCCCCCTCAGATGCCCCTATGGTACCAAATAATTCATCTAATCATTAAGTGTAATAATGTATGTGGTTATAGGGTGGGGATCTAAATTAATTTCAGAATATTTAGCATTTTTTCATTTGAGGGGGGTGGGGCATGACCCCCCTCAGACCCCGTATGGTACCAAATGATTTGTCTTATCATAAGGAGTAATAATATATATGGTTATAGGGTGGGGATCTCAATGTCTTATCATAAGGAGTAATAATATATATGGTTATAGGGTGTGGATCTCAATGGTTTTCAGAATATTTAGTATTTTGTCATTTGATGGGGGTGGGGCATGACCTCCCTCAGACCCCCCATGGTACCAAATGATTTGTCTTATCATAAGGAGTAATAATATATGTGGTTATAGGGAGGGGATCTCAATGGTTTTCAGAATATTTAGTATTTTGTCATTTGAGGGGGGTGGGGCATGACCTCCCTCAGACCCCCCATGGTACCAAATGATTTGTCTTATCATAAGGAGTAATAATATATGTGGTTATAGGGTGGGAATCTCAATGGTTTTCAGAACATTTAGTATTTTGTCATTTGAGGGGGTGGAGCATGACCCCCCCCTTTAAGACAATGAAGCGGAGGGTATTACATAATACCTTACCACTAAATGTGGCCAGGTATGAAAATTAAAATATGTGAGGTAACACAGTATTTCCAAGTTTAAGATCACACATTATCAAGTTATATCACTTTTCCCATAGACTTCTATAGTAAAATTTTGCAAAACCCCACCCCCTTTTGAGACCCCAAAAATATATGTTCCCTCCAACATATTGAATTTTTTTTTTCGGGAGGATCATCTAGGAGTATGGGCCTATCAAGTCATATGATATCAAGCGATTCCGTCCATTGGTTTCTGAGAAACGCCGCAGACAAGTGTTCGAAAAAACGCACCCGGAAAGAAGAAAAAAAATAATAATAAGAATAATAAGAACTGAGCAAAAACAACATGTCTCCAAACTTCGTTTGGGAGACATAATAAACCAAGACTGGGTTAGGGGCTAGGATAAGGGTAAAAAGTGTTGTCTTGTAGTATCAGTTAGCATAAAATAACTTTGATAATCACGAAATACATAAGTATAAAGCATCTTGACAATCTGGTTAGCATCATGGAGCCACCTCGACTATCAGGTTAGCATCAGAAAGCTGGCCCGACTATCATATTAACATCAGAGTGCCCCCTCGACTATTAGTGTAGGGCATGCATTTTCATAGGTTATAAATTTTATGCTATCGTTCGTCCATAGTGTTCCTCTTGAATGTTCTGTATTATCAATGTGCCATCTCCACTCTCAGGCTAGTATCAGGGAGCAAAGGGCAAAGTACAGTAAGGGCCATATTTGGCCCCCTTATTTGAAAAAAAACAAATCCCAAGTAAATGCTTTAAATATCATTAAGATTTCAAGTTAGATGATTAAACCTTTTGACAATGGTAAACATTTTCCATCATCTACTGTAATTTTAATTTTATAGATCCCTAAAGTAGTGTAAAAGTAGCAAAATCGTTGAAAAATGTTATTTTTCATGCTAATATTGTTATTTTTAATGATCAGCCACAAGGAACCATGGATTTCTCGACTGATTTATATTCATTTTATAGTGCAAATTTAAGTTAATATACAATAACTGTGGTCTAAGTAGTCCCTGGCATCTAAAAATTGAAAATATTATCAAAATATTGTCCATTTTACGCGAATTTGAAAGAAATCATACATATTCACCATGAATTGACAAGCAATTTCATATAAATAACATATAAAAAATCTTATAAATTTAGTTGTTTTATCTTCTTCATTCATTTGACTTAATAAATAACAAAAAGACTTTTCTCTAGATCAGTTTTCTGTTTTTTAGTCTAAGAGGGGGCTAAATACGGACCTTACCGTATATTGTCCTTTGACTATCAGCTTAGCATCAGGGAGCCGCCTTGACTATCAGGTTAGCATCAGGGAGCCGCCTCGACTATCAGGTTACCACCAAGGATCCGCCTCGACTATCATTGTAGGGTTAGCATATCAATAATGTTAGGGTTAGAGTTGAGATTAGAGGTAAGGGAAAATTTCAGGCTAGCATCAGGGAGCCACCTTGACTATCAGATTAGCACCAGAGACCCACCTCGACTATCAAGTAAGCACCATGGAGTCGCCTCGACCATCAGGTTTGCATCAGAGAGCCGCCTCAACTGTCACTTTAACATCAGGGCGTGGCCTCGACTATCAGTGTAGGCTTAGCATATCAATAATGTTAGGGTTAGAGTTGAGATTAAGGGCCATAGATTTGGCGTTTGTTGAGATAAGTGCCCATAGATTTGGCCTTTTTTGGTATCAGTGCCCAGAGATTTGGCGTTTGATGAGATTAGTGCCCATAGATTTGGCGTTTGTTGAGATTAGTGCCCATAGATTTGGCGTTTGTTGAGATTAGTGCCCATAGATTTGGCGTTTGTTGAGATAAGTGCCCATAGATTTGGCGTTTGCTGAGATTAGTGCCCATAGATTTGGCGTTTGCTGAGATTATTGCCCATTGATATGGCGTTTGTTGAGATTAGTGCCCATAGATTTGGCGTTTGTTGAGATTAGTGCCCATAGATTTGGCGTTTGTTGAGATTAGTGCCCATAGATTTGGCGTTTGTTGAGATTAGTGCCCATAGATTTGGCGTTTGATGAGATTAGTGCCCATAGATTTGGCGTTTGTTGAGATTAGTGCCCATAGATTTGGCGTTTGTTGAGATTAGTGCCCATTGATATGGCGTTTGATGAGATTAGTGACCATAGATTTGACGTTTGTTGAGATTAGTGCCCATAGATATGGCGTATGTTGAGATTAGTGCCCATAGATTTGACGTTTGTTGAGATTAGTGCCCATAGATTTGACGTTTGTTGAGATTAGTGCCCATAGATTTGGCGTTTGTTGAGATTGGTGCCCATAGATTTGGCGTTTGATGAGATTAGTGCCCATAGATTTGGCGTTTGATGAGATTAGTGCCCATAGATTTGACGTTTGTTGAGATTAGTGCCCATAGATTTGGCGTTTGTTGAGATTAGTGCCCATAGATTTGGCGTTTGTTGAGATTAGTGCCCATAGATTTGGCGTTTGATGAGATTAGTGCCCATAGATTTGGCGTTTGCTGAGATTAGTGCCCATTGATATGGCGTTTGTTGAGTTTAGTGCCCATTGATATGGCGTTTGTTGAGATTAGTGCCCATAGATTTGGCGTTTGATGAGATTAGTGCCCATAGATTTGACGTTTGTTGAGATTAGTGCCCATAGATTTGGCGTTTGTTGAGATTAGTGCCCATAGATTTGGCGTTTGTTGAGATTAGTGCCCATAGATTTGGCGTTTGATGAGATTAGTGCCCATAGATTTGGCGTTTGATGAGATTAGTGCCCATAGATTTGGCGTTTGTTGAGATTAGTGCCCATAGATTTGGCGTTTGTTGAGATTAGTGCCCATAGATTTGGCGTTTGTTGAGTTTAGTGCCCATAGATTTGGCGTTTGTTGAGATTAGTGACCATAGATTTGACGTTTGTTGAGATTAGTGCCCATAGATTTGGCGTTTGATGAGATAAGTGCCCATAGATTTGGCGTTTGTTGAGATAAGTGCCCATAGATTTGGCGTTTTTGAAACAACTGTTACGTCAGAATCTGTCAGATTTGAAATCTGCCTCAGATTTGGAACTCTCCATGGAATTGAGTCCTATTTATTTACTTAATCTACATATTTACTAACCTGTACCAAGTTTTTACCTGGAAATCTTTGATATGTCACTGTCAAAGCTTTAAATTATCCGTCTAAATTTCAAAATTGTCTAAACCTTAAGGTTCTTCTTACCCCAGACATAGGTTGATTATCTTAGTAATAATTTGGTTCCCCAGTTTGATAATTTTGGTTTTACTTTTCTATGCTCTTCATATTCATATAGTGTTTGGCATTTTCAATATTTTTGGTAGAGCGCCTCTGATGAGTCTTGAATAGACGAAACGCGCGTCAGGCGTAGCAAAATTTATTGTCTGGAACTTTGTTGTCATTTGTATTTCGAACACACGTGAAGGTTAGCACTGCTGGTGGAGTTTTAATTGCCCGAGGTTAGCCCGCTCCGGCACCAACACTTTTGAGTTGGATATAAACATCAAAGCTTTAAATTATCCGTCTAAATTTCAAAATTGTCTAAACATTAAGGTTCTTCCTACCCCAGACATAGGTTGATTATCTTAGTAATAATTTGGTTCCCCAGTTTGGTAATTTACGTTTTACTTTTCTTTGCTCTTCATATTCATATAGTGTTTGGCATTTTCAATATTTTTGGTAGAGCGCCTCTGATGAGTCTTGAATAGACGAAACGCACGTCAGGCGTAGCAAAATTTATTCTCTGGAACGTTGTTGTCATTTGTATTTTGATGTCTTATCGGGAATTACAAATATCGAAGCGGTTATGAAAACGGTTTACATGTAATTGTTAGTTAATTGTTAGTTAATTGTTTTAATTAGTGTTTGACTGTGTTGTGTTCTATGGTCATTACCGGATCCTAAGATCGCAATGGAAGAGGGAGGTTTGGCGCCATAAAACCTGGTTTAACCCACCACTTCTCTGGGAGTGCCTGTACCAAGTCAGGACCATTGCTATCTTTGATTCTTCTGGTTTCATTACTACTCTCAGAACTTCGAGATTTTGCTAATGTTATATTCCATACCATATCTTGTTCAACTTAGAAACTTTATTCCAAGTAAATATTACAGCATCGCTTAATCTATATAAGTTATTACATGTATGAGCAAAGCAAATTTTACAGTGTATACTATTTTTTACGTAACTATATAATATAGACTTGAAGATCGCAATGGAAGTGGGAGGTTTGGCGCCTTAAAACCTGGTTTAACCCACCATTTTGTTTGAAATGCCTGTACCAAGTCAGGACCATTGCGATCCACCAGTTCTCCGGTATGACTGATTCGTTTTTGTCATTTTCTCTGGACTATGAGATTGATCATTCAAGTTCGGTAGTTTTGTTATTACCTTTATGTACAAATGTATGCATATTTCTAGGAGAAACCTTTCGACGGCATCATTTGAATCAAAACATTGTATTTCATATAAATAACTTACTAGTATTTTTAAGAGTCCACTGTATTGTTTGCTCATCACCTGGTGTTGCAGTAATCTGATAGCATAAATATCTGTCAGTTGCTGGATTTCTAAATCGAAAAATTGAAAAAAAAGTATTATTTTGTTTTTATAATGAAAATATAACAACTTAGTTATGCCCGTGCGGGTTCTGGACTTGGGGTCAAATGTCCTCACCCACCTTAAAGGAAAATGATTAAAAATTCAATGGAACTATTATTTCATCTAAGCAACATTTAAAAAAAGTCTTTTTGGTCTCAAATATCATCATTTGGGAAATTTTAAACTTCATTTTGGTCATTGTAGGAAACTATCTCTGAGACTTGTTCCGGAGGTAAATACAGGCAAACAATATCATTGTGAGAAAAGTTTATACATGTATGTCGAAAGTAGTAAAAATATTTAACTCGATTACATGCAAGTAACGTATGATACATGTATAATCAAACATTCGCTCGTAAGCATTTGGTTTCAAATTTCAAGTTTCAAATCATTCCCAAATACGATTTCTGAGAAAAGCTTGACGGAAATTTTCAAGTCGATTTTCATTTTTTTTCATATCGGTCCATTTCCAAACAGGAAGTAGATGTCCGACAGACCTGAAAGTAGCTTAGGATATACAGTTTGTCATACCAAACCATCCTACTAAGTTTCAAACCATTCCCTTATACGGTTTCTGAGAAAAGCTTGAAGGAAATTCGTACGGACGTACGTACAGACGTATATGAGTAAAACTTAATTTCCCCCCCGGACATGTCGTTGCGGGGGCATAAAAATGGCAATAAAAAGGCTAAGGTCCGCATGAAAAACTAGGGTTAGTAAAGAAACCAGAAACACATTTTTTTAATTCTTTTAATTAAGCCTTAACAGGAAAAAATGATCCTCAAATTTTGTGGCAGCAACAGAGTTTTGAATCTTAACCTTTTTTGGGAAACGGGGGGAGACAATCTTTTTGAAGGTGAAAAAAAGATTATTTTTTTAAGGTTTTTGTTTACCATGATAATATATTATAAAGATGAAAATCATGAAGCAGAAGGAAAAATAAAGGGCTAATCTAGAAAGATGGTCCATTTAACAAAAATAGTTTTTATAGGGTATATTGGGAGATTAAAGGAAATAAAGAAATATGGATCCGATTCAAGGATTACATCGGCTGAACTTTCTGTCCCCATCAACTATACATGTTAGTGATGTTCCGAATAATCGATTAATCGGAAAATTTAATCGAAATGGGCTGCCGATGCTACTTATCGATTATAAAGTCAATAATCGAATAATCCAAACATACTAGTAATATTTTAGTGAATTTATGCAAATATTGACGAGAATTACATTAATTTGGAGAGTAAATTCTATCATTTTCATGAAAAATTAAGTCCGATTTCATGATCGATTAATAATTGATTGTGATCTTTCGATTATTTCTGATGATCGATAATGAAATATTACCGATTCCCCAACACTAATACATGTGTTGATCATCAATCTTAAATACATAAATAGTGTTACTAAGATGAAAACATAAACCCATTCACTCTTATGGTCTTCAACATTTTCAGTGTCTTAGTATCCCCCCACTCCTATATCATCATTCTATATTTAATATTATTCATGTTCATCGCTCTTAAACGACATATATAATGTTGCTAGAGCGTGTAAAAGTCTAAAACCCTCACCCATTTTCGTAACCATCATCAAATACTACAATACATTCATTACCTGACTATTATAAATTGGTCCACTATTTCTACACACTCCTCTATTCCCACAAAGTTGTAATTGTTGTCCAACACTTGCATTTCTGAAGGGCTATCGGGGGAAAAAATAGTAAATTAGATCTAATTCATCTGCTATTCCCGGTAATTGATTTACAACGACGTCATAACTTTCTGAATATACAGATAAGTATCCGAGTTGTCGCCAAGTGCAGGGGAACTCACAAAGTCCAGTCTCCTGTCCTCTGACTGTAATAAAACAAGGGTAATAAGGTAATAAATAAAAAAAAAAACACAATAATTGATTCTTAAACGCGCATCAGGCGTAGCAAAGATATCGTCTGGAACTTTTATGTAACCTTGGTTTATAACTTCTTGATAGATAGCACTTCTGGTGAACTTGGTTTCCTCTTCAGCAACAGCACTTTTATGCTAAAGAACAAATCAAAGCTATGAAATTATCAGTGTACACAGAGTTTTTAGAAATCCTACTGTTCTTCTATCCATATAGTTACATTGGTTGATCATAGTAATTTTGATATGGCGTTTGTTGAGATTAGTGCCCATAGATTTGCCGTTTGTTGAGATTAGTGACCATAGATTTGGCGTTTGTTGAGATAAGTGCCCATAGATTTGGCGTTTTTGAAACAACTGTTACGTCAGAATCCGTCAGATTTGAAATCTGCCTCAGATTTGGAACTTTCCATGGAATTGAGTCCTATTTATTTACTTAATCTACATATTTACTTACCTGTACCAAGTTTTTACCTGGAAATCTTTGATATGTCACTGTCAAAGCTTTAAATTATCCGTTTAAATTTCAAAATTGTCTAAAGCTTAAGGTTCTTCCTACCCCTGACATAGATTGATTATCTTAGTAATAATTTGGTAATTTTGATAATTTTGGTTTTACTATTCTACGCTCTTCATATTCATATAGTGTTTGGCATTTTCAATATTTTTGGTAGAGCGCCTCTGATGAGTCTTGAATAGACGAAACGCGCGTCAGGCGTAGCAAAATTTATTGTCTGGAACTTTGTTGTCATTTGTATTTCGAACACACGTGAAGGTTACACAGGCAAATTTGGCTCAAATGAGTTTCACGTGAATCGAGCTTCACGTGTTATTTATGTGAATCTCACGTGATTTTCACATGAAAATCATGTGAGTTTCACATGAAACTGGCTCACGTGAAATTGATGTGAACTTTTCACGTCAAATTGATGTGAAGTGTTTTCATGTGAGATTGACGTGAATTTCACGTGAAACTCACGTGAGATTCATGTGAATTTCATGTGAAAGCTCATTTCACGTAAAACTCACGTGAACTTTTTCATGTGAGTTTCACGTATAAGCTCGATTCGGGTGAAATTCATGTGAACTTTTTCATGTGAAACTCATGTGAGCAAAATTTGCCTGTGTAGCACTGCTGGTGGAGTTTTAATTCCCCGAGGTAAGCCCGCTCCGGCACCAACACTTTTGAGTTGGAGATAAACATCAAAGCTTTAAATTATCCGTCTAAATTCAAAATTGTCTAAACATTAAGGTTCTTCCTACCCCAGACATAGGTTGATTATCTTAGTAATAATTTGGTTCCCCAGTTTGGTAATTTTGGTTTTACTTTTCTATGCTCTTCATATTCATATAGTGTTTGGCATTTTCAATATTTTTGGTAGAGCGCCTCTGATGAGTCTTGAATAGACGAAACGCACGTCAGGCGTAGCAAAATTTATTCTCTGGAACTTTGTTGTCATTTGTATTTTGATGTCTTATCGGGAATTACAAATATCGAAGCGGTTATGAAAACGGTTTACATGTACAAATGTATGCATATTTCAAGGAGAAACCTTTCGACGGCATCATTTGAATCAAAACATTGTATTTCATATAAATAACTTACTAGCATTTTTAAGAGTCCACTGTATTGCTGGCTCATCACCTGGTGTTGCAGTAATCTGATAGCAGAAATATCTGTCAGTCGCTGGATTTCTAAATCGAAAAATTGAAAAAAAGTATTATTTTGTTTTTATAATGAAAATATAACAACTTAGTTATGCCCGTGCGGGTTCTGGACTTGGGGTCAAGTGTCCTCACCCACCTTAAAGGAAAATGATTAAACATTCAATGGAACTTTTAGATTATCTAAGCAACATTAAAAAAAAACATCTTTTTTTGGTCTCAAATATCATCATTTGGGAAATTTTAAACTTCATATTGGACATTGTAGGACACTTTTTCTAGGATAAACAGACTTGGTAGGTAGATACATGTACAGGCAAACATATCATTTTGAGAAAAGTTTATACATGTATGTCGAAAGTAGTAAAAATATTTAACTCGATTACATGCAAGTAACATATGGTACATGTATAATCAAACATTGGCTTGTAAACATTTGCTTTCAAATTTCAAGTTTCAAAATCATTCCCATATACGATTTCTGATAAAAGCTTGACGGAAATTTTCAAGTCGATTTTCATATTTTTTTCATATTGGCCCATTCTCAAACAGGAAGTAGATGTCCGACAGACCTGAAAATAGCTTAGGATATACAATTTGTCATACCAAACCATCCTACTAAGTTTCAAACCATTCCCTTATACGGTTTCTGAGAAAAGCTTGAAAGAAATTCGTACGGACGTACGTACAGACGTATATGAGTAAAACTTAATCCCCCCCCCGACATGTCGTTGCGGGGGCATAAAAATGGCAATAAAAAGGCTAAGGTCCGCATGAAAAACTAGGGTTAGTAAAGAAACCAGAAACACATTTTTTTAATTCTTTTAATTAAGCCTTAACAGGAAAAATGATCCTCAAATTGTGGCAGCAACAGAGTTTTGAATCTTAACCTTTTTGGGAAACGGGGGAAGACAATCTTTTTGAAGGTGAAAAAAAGATTATTTTTTTTAAGGTTTTTGTTTACCATGATAATATATATGATAAAGATGAAAATCATGGAGCAGAAAGAAAAATAAAGGGCTAATCTAGAAAGATGGTCCATTTTAACAAAAATAGTGTTTATAGGGTATATTGGGAGATTAAAGGAAATAAAGAAATATGGGTCCGATTCAAGGATTACATCGGCTGAACTTTCTGTCCCCATCAACTATACATGTAAGTGATGTTCCGAATAATCGATTAATCGGAAAATTTAATCGAAATGGGCTGCCGATGCTACTTATCGATTATAAAGTCAATAATCGAATAATCGAAACATACTAGTAATATTTTAGTGAATTTATGCAAATGTTGACGAGAATTACATTAATTTGGAGAGTAAATTCTATCATTTTCATGAAAAATTAAGTCCGATTTCATGATCGATTAATAATTGATTGTGATCTTTCGATTATTTCCGATTCCCCAACACTAATACATGTGTTGATCATCAATCTTAAATACATAAATAGTGTTACTAAGATGAAAACATAAACCCATTCACTCTAATGGTCTTAAACATTTTCAGTGTCTTAGTATCCCCCCACTCCTATATCATCATTCTAAATTTAATATTATTCATGTTCATCGCTCTTAAACGACATATATAATGTTGCTAGAGCGTGTAAAAGTCTAAAACCCTCACCCATTTTCGTAACCATCATCAAATACTACAATACATGTATTACCTGACTATTATAAATTGGTCCACTATTTCGACACACTCCTCTATTCCCACAAAGTTGTAATTGTTGTCCAACACTTGCATTGCTTAAGGGCTATCGGGGGAGAAAAAGTAAATTAGATCTACTTCATTTGCTATTCCCGGTAATTGATTTACAACGACGTCATAACTTTCTGAATATACAGATAAGTATCCCAGTTGTCGCCAAGTGCAGGGGAACTCACAAAGTCCGATCTTCTGTCCGCTCACTGTAATAAAACAAGGCTAGTAATGTAAATCAAAAACACACAATAATTGAGTCTTAAACGCGCATCTGGCGTAGCAAAGATATCGCCAGGAACTTTTATATAACCTTGGTTTATAACTTCTTGATAGATAGCACTTCTGGTGAACTTGGTTTCCAATGAATAAAGACCTCTCCAGCAACAGCACTTTTATGCTAAAGATCAAATCAAAGCTATGAAATTATCAGTATACACAGAGCTTTTTAAAAATCCGACAGTTCTTCCATCCATAGAGTTACATAGGTTAATCATAGTATTTTTTCGAGTTTCCAGTCGGCACAATTTGGATTTATCTTTGCCATTTATATTGGAAAAGCGTTGATCTTCGGCATTTTATTTTTTTAGGGGTAGAACGCCTCTGGTGAGTCATACACAGACAAAACATGCATCAGGCGCAGCAAAATTTAATAGTACATGGAATTTTTTGGAATTTTTTTTTGCGATTAAAGTTACATTTCATCATAAAAAAGTGTACTGATTATATATGTATTGCAGACGGTTATCTATTACTTTTATATACCACACGCCAAAAAAAAAAACGGTATATCGTAATCAACCTTTGGGTCACCTTTCTCCTTTTGGTGGATGTTGATAAAATTATATCAAAGAAATAGTGCGTGATTTAGAAAAAAAGCACGAGAAAATTTCATTGCTCTTTGAATCGGGAAGATAGTAGCTAGGACTGTCATTTGAATTCTAATTTAGAATTCAATGTTTAAAAGGCATATTTTTGTGAGCATTGACTGATCTTTATTTCAATTTCAATTAAAATAAATTTCATAAATGACGAAACATGTTTTTCCGAGTTTATTAAGCTATTTGTTTGCTAATTTAAACAGGAATCCTATGATTATAAGGCTCACACAATCAAATAATTCAAATGTAGAAAAATCCAAAAAAGAAGCAAACAGAAGAAAAAATATAATACAATGAAAAAAAAGGACCAAAAAACAAACAAAAATCACGACACGCATCTAAGTTACAAAATGATCTGAAGCAGAGCCAAACTCGTCGTAATAATTTGTATTTCAAGACTCTGAATGTCGGGTTTGTTTTCAGTCCATATAGCAATAAAGATGTGAGCATACTGAATAGCGTGGACCTCGTGCACTTACCAACGAAAGGCCACCTTGGAAATTGTCACACGTAGGCACGTTAAAGACCTTTCTGTGAACCGCCAAGTAGTTCATCACATCGGCTAAATTGCTCGTCCAAACCTACCTAGCCCTGTTCCAGTGGTCTGTAAAATCTTTCATCCAACCTCAATATTTCTCGTCATCATTTCACGATGTGATCATTAAAATATTTTATTCATGTTGGCTCGGGCTAACACCAAGTTACTCACTACAATATACCTGACGAATCTCTTACCTAATGTGCCGAGAAAAGAACTCCAAAGTAAGACAATAAAGTGTTTGCTTGAAATCTTCAGAGTTTCCATGCTTGTATATTTAAATCAGGTATTTGTTTTCAAACTGCAAACTTTATACACCTTTGAATGACGTCAATTTACCATCTGTTTCTTTTTAAATTGTCATAAGAAAGAATTATTTAAAAATTCAATTATAGGAAAAACTATTAGAATCTATCAATGTGAAATAAAAGAAAAGCACACAAGAAAATTTAAGTTTGGAAAGGCGTAACTTCACATTAAAGAATAAATGTTTTGCTCAGTGCATTTAAGTACATCATGTAATTTTACGTTAACTATGTCCTGTATGCATGAGTTGTTGATTTGATCTTATTTGTTAGAGTCCTTTTGATATTTTTATGATTAATTATGATTCGTACACATTAGGCCAATTACAAAACAGTTAGCAGCGACAACATTAAAGGCTACTGATTTTTTTAAGCGCCGTTTATGTATCTTTCGGATTGATCAATGGAAACTTACCATGGGACGTACAAGTTCCATATTACATCTTACAACATCAGGTTTACATCTTGCAACATCAGGTTTACTTCTTACAACATCAGGATTATTACTAAATACTTTCAAACGGTAAAATGTTTTTATGGTCAATTTTTTTTTCTTTATAAAATTTTAAGAATCATTCTTGAATCAATGTCGTAAACATTTAAAAGAAGATAAAATGGTCAAAACGTTGAGGGCTGATCATTAACCCGACGTCAGAATCCCAAGACCTTTTGTCGCCTCTAACGATTAGCAAGGCTCTGCTTCGGGCTTATTCGCCTATTTACAAAAGCATTTGGTAAATCAATTATTCCAGTTAAGCGTCCTGCCAAACTAAAATAATTGGTAAAGCCGAGCCTAACATAAAAATTTCAACTGAACCGGTATGATCAACCAAGAAAAAGGAAAAATAAGACAAAAAGCTAGTTAAGTGAATAACACACCGGAGTGGTTTATCGCAATGGTCATGGCTTGCTACAGACATTTCAATCGAAATGGCGCCAACACTCTTTGTAATTGTAAATCTTGATGTTGGAAAATAAGAAACATTTAATAGGATTTAAAGTTATATATTTTATTATTCGTTATCTATGTGAATACGCGCATGTTTTGTTATTATTGAGGACACTATTTGGCCACTATCCCGAGACTATGAACTTAGTTTTAAGATCAATCCTTCCAACAACGTTATATCTGCTGACGTCATTTGCATGATGAAAAGAAAGGTCGGTTATATATAATTTAACATAAGTGAAGCTTAACTTTTTAAACCCAACCCTCAATATTCCCTTTTTAGCTCACCTGACCCGAAGGGTCATGTGAGCTATTGCCATCACTTTGCGTCCGTCGTCCGTCCGTCGTCCGTCGTCTGTCGTCCGTCGTCCGTTAGCTTTTTTTCAAACATCTTCTTCTCTGAAACTGCTTGGCCAATTGCAGCCAAACTTGATATGGTTGTTCCTTAGGGTATTGTGCAAAAAGTTTGCGTTCGGATTTTTGATACGTCAAAAAACATGGCCGCTGTTACTAAAAATAGAACAGGGGGGTCAAATACAGTTTTTTGCAAATAACTCAAAAAACGGTGACAGATATCAAAATTCTGGCATGGGGGTAAAAGTGATCAGCACCTCAAGATCTACCTGCCCTGAAATTTTCAAGAAGATCCAACAACAGGTGCAGGAGTTATTGCCCTTTTTCTGGATTTTTTTCAAAATTTTGCACTTATTTAGCCCTATATCTTAAAAACTATACAAGATATTTTAAAAATTCAAATTGCATATGATTAAGCACATTAAGATCTACATTTCATGTAATTAGGTCAAAGCTGTGGAACCATTTCTTTTACGAGTTATGGCCCTTAAAGTGTCAAAATTTACCATATTTCATTACTTTTTCCCTGAATTTCAAAGATTAACTTGTCTGACACCATACATCCAACTTCAACCAAACTTGGCACAGTTGTTTAATGGCATAAATGCTACTACTGTATCGTTCAGATTTTTGATTTGTCAAAAAATATGGCCGCCATGGCTAAAAATAGAACATAGGGGTAATTTGCAGTTTTTTGCTAATAACTCAAAAATGGTTACAGATATCAAAATTCAGATTGGAGACAATAGTGATCAGCATCTGAAGATCTACCTGCTCTGAAAGTTTCAAGAAGATCCAACAATTGATGTAGGAGTTATTGCCCTTTTTCTGGATTTTTTTCAAAATTTTTCATTTATTTAGCCATATATCTTAAAAACTATACAAGATATTTCAAAAATTTAAGTTGCATATGATCAAGCACATCAAGATCTACATTTCATATATTTAGGTCAAAGCTGTAGGACCATTTCTATTTGGAGTTATTGTCCTTAAAACAACAAAATTTACCATTTTTCATTATTTTTCCCCTGAATTTTAAAGATTAAATTGTCTGACACCGTAAGACCAACTGCATCTTAACTTGGCACACTTGTTTAATAGCTTATATGCTACAACTCTATCGTTCATATTTTTGATTTGTTTAAAAAACATGGATGTCGTGGCTAAAAATAGAACATAGGGCGTAAATTTCATTTTTTTTTCTAATAACTCAAAAATGGTTTCAGATATCAAAATTGTGCAAAAATCGAAAGTTATCAGCATATTAAGTACATGTCCTGAAATTTAGAAAAAGATCTGACTGCTGATGTGGGAGTTATTGCCCTTTTTTCAATTTTTTTCTAAATTTTTCACTTATTAAGCCCAATAACTTGAAAACTAACCAATTATTTCAGAAATTTAAATTGCATATTGTTAAGCACAATAATATCTGCAAAATTTTTGTATCTGTGTAGTTCAGGTGGGCGATTCAGGCTCCTGGGAGCCTCTTGTTTTATAGTGGTATGGATAATTTATAAAATGAATGATATTACTCTTTTCGTTTGATTAGTTTATCTGCTACACATCAGTTGAAGGGACTTCGTGAAATTGAAGAATTGGGCGCCAAGTTCGTATGATTATTGAACCTAGAAGCTTTGATAGCGATGAAACTCTATAGAATTTACAAACCGCTCTCAAGAAATGGTTACGTTTATTTACTGGAAATCTAATCCTGGTTCGTTGTACCATAATTGTTATGTGCTCTGAATGGACATTTGATTACTTACTAGGGAGAAAAAGATAATAAATACTTTGAAGAGCTTAATGAACACTCAAATAGCATCCATTAACAACAACGCTGATGTTGCTAAAACATTGCCCACCCTACATGGCGAATATGGTGTTGTACCTGCAGACAAAGCACCAAATAATATTATTTTTGTGTGCAAGAAACATTTGATAGTCTATTAAACAACTGAACTAGGTGTTGGT
Source organism: Arcuatula senhousia (assembly GCA_963971305.1). NCBI lineage: Eukaryota > Metazoa > Mollusca > Bivalvia > Mytilida > Mytilidae > Arcuatula > Arcuatula senhousia. The sequence goes on from OZ020308.1 coordinate 63,111,565, forward strand.
TGTACCAGTAATAGCACCACATACACAGCAATAACACTGACCAAGGAGGAAATTATTGACAATCATAATTCGGTCATTTCCTCCTTCGGCCTTTCTGTTGGTGGTAAAATGATAACATGCCATCCCTGTATTGGATTCCCAAATTACATAAAAATATATACAAAAAGCGCTTCATTGAGGGGTCATCCAATTGTACTACTAAACTTTTTTCGGTTCTGTTGACTTCAAAACTGACGGCAATAAGGTCAGGCCTCTAGAAATATATCTATTGTTGTTATTCTAGAAACGGTGTAAACCAAATGCAGATCCTAAAGAATTCGAAATAACTGATGGGGGATCTAAACTCATTATCAGTTTCGTCTTGTAACAACGACAAAACTTTCGATTTCTCCACCCTTTTCACTTCTATTTCATATGAACAACTAAAATCACGATTGACACAACTGATTTTACACTGTTATTATACCCCCGACTTCAAAAGTGGGGGGTATATAGTGATAGGGGTGTCTGTCCGTCCGTCCGTCCGTCCGTCCGTCCTTCCGTTACACTTCAGGGTACCCATCTCTTATCCGCAACTCCTCCTAAACCCCTTGGTGGATTTTCATAAAACTTACAATCTTTGTGACATAATGTAGATGTGCACCTACTATTTTAAAATTTGATCAGAATGATTTTTGGGGTTTCCCATAGCAAAACATGGACTTAGTCATTCGACTACATGGGGGTACCCATCTCTTATCCGCAACGCCTCCTTAACCCCTTGGTGGATTTTCATGAAACTTACACACAATCTTTGTGACATAATGTTGATGTGCACCTACTATTTTAAAATTTGATCAGAATGATTTTTGGGGTTTCCCATAGCAAAACATGGACTTAGTCATTCGACTACATGGGGGTACCCAACTCTTATCCGCAACTCCGCCTAAACCCCTTGGTGGATTTTCATGAAACTTACACACATTCTTTGTGACATAATGTAGATGTGCACCTATTATTTTAAAATTTGATCAGAATAATTTTTGGGGTTTCCCACAGCAAAACATGGACATAGCCATTCGACTATATGGGGGTACCCATCTCTTATCCGCAACTCCTCCTAAACCCCTTGGTGGATTTTCATGAAACTTACACACAATCTTTGTGACATAATGTAGATGTGCATCTTCTATTTTAAAATTTGATCAGAATGATAATTGGGGTTTCCCATAGCAAAACATGGACTTAGCCATTCGACTACATGGGGGTACCCATCTCTTATCCACAACTCATCCTAAACCCCTTGATGGATTGTCATGAAACTTTTACACAATCTTTGTAACATTATATAGATGTGCACCTACTATTTGAAAGTTTGATCAGAATGATTTTTTGGGGTTTCCCAAAGCAAAAAATGGACTTAGCCTTTCGACTACATGGGGGTACCCATCTCTTATCCGCAACTCCTCCTAAACCGCTTGATGGATTTTCATGAAAATTACACACAATTGTTCTGACAAAATGTAGATGTGCATCTACTATTTTAAAATTTGATCAGAATGATTATTGGGGTTTCCCATAGCAAAACATTGACTTAGCCATTCGACTACATGGGGGTACCCATCTCTTATCCGCAACTCCTCCTAAACCCCTTGATGGATTTTCATGAAACCTACACACAAATTTTGTGACATAATGTAGATGTGCATCTCCTATTCCAAATTTTATCTTGATTAATTTTTTTGGGGGGTGGGGGGTATTTATTTGTGAGCTGCAGCTCACAGTTTTTCTAGTTTTCAAGTAGAAAGGAAAACTCAGGTACAAATATCTGGTAATCGATTATAATAAGACTAAATTCGTCATCAATGAGTCTAAGAAAAAAGATAAAATTTACAGAGGACAAAATAATCGACATGCTCAATTTTCTCATTGACAATATATTTGTTTAGTTTGGTAGACGTGTTTTTCAGCAAACAATAGGGAAAGATGCAAATGGACACTAAATATACACCTTTGCTTGCTAATTTTTTTCTTCATTCATATGAAGCAGACTTCCTACAATCTATTCTAGACAAAAATCTTTTAATCTTACTTTCCTTTATATTGATGATGTCCTTTCACTGAACAATTATCGATCGTCAAGAACTAAAGATAATGGACACTTTTAGCAAGTCTGCTTCATATTCAAAGATTGAAATAGACTCTCAAGCGCAACTTCAACAAAGCTCTGTTTCAAACGAGATAACTCAACTTTCCAATCGTAAACTTCCCTTCTTGTTTAGCAACATTCCGTCCACTCCAGCTTATTTGAGTTTACGTTTCACAAATGATTCATTATTCCAGAGCTTGTGAAACTTACATCGATTTCCTGAGCAGAGCGTCACGTCTGATTAAAAAATTGCTAGCACAGGGTTATGTTGCTCCTCGGTTGCTGTCTTTCACTAAAGACATTTTACGGAGGACATCATGCGCTGATAGACAAATATGGGTTTCGATCTCTCTGATGAATGCAGATGGTTGTTTGTCATAGGGTTTTGTTATGTTTTCCTTTACCCGATTTGACACACTGCAACACGAAGGGTCTAATATAGCAACAAGATCTTCTTAATCTTCCGAAGCACCTGGGTTCACTCTGGTTGCGACTACAGGTCACGTGGTTAATTGATATTGAGTAGTTTTTTGTGTTTCCGTTTGTATATGTTGTCTATTTTTTCGTCCTGTTCTCGTTGGTGTTTACTGGTTGTGTATCTGCCCTTTCTGGTCTGGCATTCGGGTGTCCCATTGGTACATCTGCTTCTTTCTTGATTAAACATTGGCAATGCTTGTAAAAAGCTTCGAGTAAAATTCAAAAATAGATGTCATTAACCTTTATCTTTCATACAACAATATCCTACTAAAATTATGGTTGGGGTCTATCTGTTACTATTTTAGCGCTGGATTTAAATTATGTGCAGTATATTTAGACCATGGGCCATTAGAAGAACCGCGAGCAGCGCCTAATGGCTTCGTTGAAGGCTGCTTGTGGTTGCCCCTTGTGGTATTTCTAAATTTTCGCTTGTTATGTGAGCTGTATTTCGTACACTTATTCGACATCTCATTGTTTTGTATTGCATACATACAAGCACACACGCAATGAATTCAAACACTTTTACGATTGCGAAAAATAATCCAACGATTATAGTATACTTGCAAAAATGAGATGTTTATATAGAATTATATTGTGGAAAGTGATTTTATGCCCATATGATTTATCTACTTATTGTTCATTAATAACAAATAGAAACACAAGCGAAATATGCCTTCAGGGGAGTGAGTTGGTGCACCGCTATATAGGTTTTCATGAATAAGATAATAAAATGAACATGAAATGATGATGAGAAATGAAATATGGGGATGAAAGGGAAAAAAGGAACAGTAAATTTTGAAAACCACAAAAAGGGGAACTGTTGGGTCATTAAAGCCTATGTCGTGCATCACTTGGAGGTCCACAAAGGTTTTTTTAACGTGCATGAATCGGCCTTCAGGGGAAGCCCCCATCTACTTTTATCTCTGGGTTTTTTTTCGGGGTAGTGGTATTTGATTGCCCCATTGGTACACCTTTGCTTCTTTCGTAGAGAAATGTGGGATCGCTAGCTCTCAGAAGGTTTGTATTGTCATCTTTTGCCGATTTTGACCTACACTTTACTGATTGTTGCCAACGTGTTCGGTTTGTCATAACAAGTACTTTATTTTAACTGAAAAGGTAAGTTTATATTAGAGATAGAAATATAACAGATAACAAGAATCAATATAAACGCTATCAAAAGGAAATAAGTTGTTTATTAAACGTCCCGACAGCAATATTTAACACGGAAACCGGACATGTCCGTTGAAAAAAACTTGATTTAAATCACCTATACAGAGCTAGGCTTCGAAAGCATATAGTCAGCATGTTTTCGTCTCTAGTGTGTTATTGTTTGGTCATATTTATTTCTCTTTCTGGAGACACCGCTGCATCGGGTAATAATCTTTTTGAATATTTTTGCATTTTATCTTAAATGGGTAACTTTTTAAATTCTTCTTTTTTTTCAAAGTAAAATTTAATTTTAAAAGTATCTAAAACATAGGCCAGGCTAATATAAAATTTCTTCATTACTTTTTCATGCTGAAATGATTTATCAAGAAAATAATAAATGAAAGGTTTTTTTATTACATTTTTCAAACACATTCTCACTGAATATTGAGAAATTAACTAATTTGATGAAAAAGAACATTGATTTAAACGTTTAAACATTTAAATAAGTTTATATCTTCATATATGGTTGTTGTCTGTTTAGTTGCATAAGATCTATTTTTAAACTGCTGTGTATTTCAAAATGATTTTAACAAAACGTTCCATCCCCTAATAGTATTGAAGTTGGTTATGATAGTGAAATGTTGTCCTTTGTTCTTAAACTGTTCTTCAATGTCGTAGCATTTGCATTACACAATAAGCTTCATTGAGTAAATTGTATTTTTGAAGATTTAATATGGACTCCAGTGTTCGTTGCCTACCAAGGGAACGGTCACTCTGTGTATGATGCATGGAAAAATCCATCGACAGATCACGAACTTGCCCCGCTTATACCAGTAAACGGGAAGAGGCGACACCTCCGCAGCCACGTGGTTAATTTGTGGACATCCATGAACATTAAGATGGTACTGTAGTATTACATTTTTAGTCTATCCGTTTCTGATAAAGAGAAAAAAAATACCTGCAAAGTTCATGTTATGATTGATCATCCCAATTCTGTTACAAATGTATTTTAGTATAATTTTTTTTATTGGGAACTCTGTGGAAACGTATTATTATATTATTATATACGAAGCAGTTGGCATGTATTGTTTGTTTAATTTGTTCCTCCCCTCTGTATTCTGTCCGTCCTTCCTTAAACCCGTTTGAAACATTTTTTGTATCAGAACATTCCTCTGTATATTAAATGGATTTCCTTTGAAATTAATAATATAGAGAATCCTTCTCAATATAGCTATGCACCTTTATTCTAATTTTGCTCTGGTTAATTTTAAGATAGAAGGGGATATCGTTGTTATCTACAGCTCACATGTTTAGCTATAATTAAGATTAATTAAAACTTGTAGGTAAAGATTGAATTAATGGACAACAATTCCCGTGTTGGATGGATGACATTCAACGCTGTTGGGTCCGACTATATGAACTGGTTTTCAAAAGACAGACTTTACCAGAGCAGTTTCCCAAGTCTGTCTCAGTGTAGCACGACTAACTTTTTCTCAATGGAAGGGTATTTATTCAAATTTTTTTACTGAGAAAAAAAAAACGGTCTTTATTTCTAATTTTCTATTTTATCTTACGACATTCGCCAATATTAAAATGAAACGATAAATTTGATGATAAATCACATAAACCTGATATAAGAAACGAAATGAAACATTTTATAATTTATAATGTTATGAGTTTTATACTATATGTAGTCTGATTTAAAGTCCTAGTAAAGCCACGAAGGCCCTATATCAGCCCAGTATTTTCACTTTTTTCTTAATTACTACTACAATGTATAACTTGTCAAAAATTTAACTATAATATATGTTAAGGTATAAACAAACTTTTTATATCTGTAAGATTTAGCAAAATATTTCACACCACAGGTTTAGCCTTGACACTTTAAACAGGCCGTAAATTGTCCAAATCCTAATTTTTGACACATTTTCACTGGTTTCTCTGTATATTTCGTCATAATTAGTATTGGGCACATTCCTCGACCATCGTAGTTTTTTTGTTAAACTAATTTATTATGTCTTAATACACATTTTTATCACAAAAAGAATTTGGTCGACAGGGGTGGCCCGTTTCATATTCACATATATATACATGAAAATCAAAGTCTATATTTTACCTCACCGCTCCCCTTATTGATAAACAATTACAGAATAAAATATTGCAATTTATGAAATTCAAAAACTAATGAATATCAAAACAGCAATTACAAGCTGGTATATCAAAGTTGAATTTTTTGGACATTTAAGAGCCTTCGTGGCATAACTCCTTTAGAATATATTTGATTTTACCAGTATTACAGAATGCTGGGATCGCAGAGGTGTGATATGGCCATGACATGTCGTCTCGTTAAGAGACATGATTTGTGCATATAAGGCAAGACTTTGGATAATCAATGTAGAACGTGTGAAGTGGTATATGGCACCACGACTTTTACAATCCGTTTGTGTTTTTCACTGTAGAGTTTTTTTTAAATATCCCTAGCCATTGCGTTGTTGATTTCTGTTCGATTGATTTTATGTTCTGTGATTCTTCGTGTTGTTCTTGTTCATGTTTACCGATTTCGTCGTTGCCCTTTCGGACTTTTGGCACTCGAATGTCCCATTGGGGCCTCTTTGCTTCTTCCAATAATTTTAAGTTAGCTAACTTCAACGTATTGGATCTCCATGCATATTTTGAGGAAATCGTATAAATGGAATACTTTACGGGACAAATTTAAGAGACTTCATTGCGTGTATGTAAACATTACAACACATTTGTACATATTGTTTTTAATTGTTTTTTTCTTTTCTAGGCACGTTACTGATACCCTTACACGAAGATTTCTGATCAACAAATCGTACAATTCGTGTCCTGGAGACTTAGGCTGGTTTATGGTCCTCGACAAAACAGACGTCTGTCAGTGGTCCACCTTTGACAAGTATCCAGTCTTCCTCTATACAGATGGTGGAGACAAGTACAACACAGGTTATTATGCTTAAACAAACACAATATGCTTTCACCACCCAGTGGTCACCTGGGCACTGACGGATCAAGGCAATTGCTAAGTGGGGTCCCTTTAAATGACCGAACATGAGACCAAGACTAGTCCCGCCTAATGGATTTTCTGGACCAATTATTTGTTTCATAAGGGGTTGTCTGCCTTTAGATCGGCCTATTAGAGGTTTTATAAAATACAACAAAGAAACGGGGGACCATTCTGCAACTAGCCCAAGACAAAAATATCATGCTTTAGATTTCAATCAATGCCTAAAATGTCGAAGAACGGTCCCATTCTGAACGATTCACAAACTATATTAAGTAGAGTAGTCTTAACATAAGCGTTGAAAAAGAAACCTGGCTTAGGAAAGGCACATATATAAAATGTATAAAATGTGGCATGGTAAAAAAGTTTTTGGCCCACCCTTCCACCCATTGATAATCAGTAACAAAAAACAAAAAGCGCACAGTTAAAAAAAACAAATCAATGAAAGTTTAAATCACTACGAGAGAACCTGGCAGATAATTATAAGGACGACAAGGAAAAATAGAACGAAGGGGACTATCTTAAGAATACTCCCATAACTAACATTGAAGCCTCTATCGACTATTGTGGCAAAATCAAGAATAAAGAGAATCTTATACAACACTTCAAACAATTTATGATTTGGTGATGTATTATGTAGAAATTCATGGTTGGGAAATATGTACGTGTTTGCAAATAAATCAGGGTGTATAAAGGTATTAAGGACTTGTCATTAGGCTATTAGAACTATCCCCAAAAATATTTGAGCGTTAGAATATTTGTTTTTTATGGTAATATTTACTTAGCAATTATAACATTCATTTCCCATTTATTATTTTGTAGATTCCAGAACAGCAGACACCATGATTTTTTCCATAGGGTTCAATGCTTAATTGTATGAAATTGAACTTAAACATATTTAAATAAACTTGTTAAACTTATAATTTGTTCTTGATATTTCTGACGCATCCGCATTGGGCGGTAGGCATATATATGTCGTGCCAATAGTACAAATGTCCTTTTTTTTCATTTTTGAACCATATGACATTGTATAAATGTTCGATATAGCATTTTATTATTTGAAAAGGAAAATGTACAAATGTATCTTATGTAAATAATCCAGGGACCGATACTTCAAAACAAAACTACAACAAGGTTATAAATATTCGAACTTATTATGTAAGAGTTTTAGCTGTCATAGACTTATCAAAGACGAACAAACTAAACGTTAAGACGCTTAACTACCTATAACTAACTAAGATTACAGGGAACGATTAAAATTTTACAGTATCACAAATCAAACGTTGAATGGCTAAACTCTAATCAAAGCGCTAAAGCGTTAAAAAGCAGAGCTTAATCTAAGCACTAAAATAAAGAACGATCTGTATTTTAGCAACTTGAAACATATATATGACGTATTGATTAAATTAAAGGTAAAGGGTCAACAACGCTTAAGTGTACATCAACTTTAGTGTATCGATATGTGAAATGTAGTGCACATTTATATCGTCTTTATTATAGGGGTATAAAGATGTACCTCTTAGTTAAGACAACCTGTATAACATTTAAACCATTGAAACAATGATTATACACGATGAATATTCTATAATGGATCCTCTGGTAGGAATATTGCCTGACCAATTTACCCTGTCTAGACGATAAAAAGCGTGAAAGTCAAATAGCTATATGACTACATAGAGCTCTGCTCAAAAATCTGAGAAAACAATTAAAAATCTAACTTTACTGTCGATAAAGACGCCATCAGATCTCCAAACTAAAACTAGCCTTTGCATTGAAATGGACCAATTTATTAGAATTTTACTACTGATAAATTAGTGGACCTACATCACAATTTATCTTGCCATTTGGGCATCGATGGATGATAAATATTTCTAGAACATTTAGTTAAAGACGCATAGAAATACAAGGAGACAATTGAATCACCAAATTTCAATTCAATGCATACAATCAAAGACAAAACAAAGACAAGCTCAAGACACTAAGATAAAAAAGTAAACTGGCGTGTTTGTTTTTTTGGGTTTTTTTTTTGCATTACATTAAGGTTAATGTGGACACCTATACTGAAAAAAATTCTGTCATTAAACATTTGATTTTACGGTCTAAAATGAAACATGTTATTAATATCCTTTATTTAAAATAAAAATAAGGATAGGTCACCATGCTCGTATTTGCAATATAAGTGGTTAAAGTATGCCTGAATTACAATAGATTATATAGGAAAGGGCAAATTTTAGGCATAAAATCATGTCTCAGAAAAATTCCTTACAATAGGATCTTGTTTTTATTTTGTCAAAAGTTATATTTTTACCTATATATTAAAATAAAACATAGAAAACAGGGGGTCACCAGCTTAGATTTGTGTCTACTATTCAATTCCATTGTAAATTTAGGGTAATTTTGAAGTGAGTTACCTCCCTTGTTTTTTTCAAAAATTGCGTTATTCAAGAAACGATTGATGCAATTTTTAAACAATTGAATATTTATTACCCATTTCAATAAATTCGAATATTCTATTTCTTATTATCTAAGAATGTCCTCGAAAAAATTGCAGAAGAACCAAAAAATGCTGACACTAAATATGCTTGAGCAGAATGGTTTTGTACCAGTTATATTGCATCATGTACATTTAAACATTTTTCATGTTTCATAATTATTTATTGTTAAGTGTACATTATCCACATCTCAAAAGAAGAATTGACAGATAGGGTGAAAACTAATACGACGGATGCTAGTGAATCTTATTATCGCAAGTAAGACAAACACAATATAAGTTTGATAATTATTATTGAGTGACTATTTTACAAGTTTGGCGAATATTGACCACGGTAAATAAATTGAAATGTGAAAATGTCATTAATTGAAAATGCAAATTGAAAATGAAAATGAAAATTGAAACTGTATGATCGCCGACAAATAAATGGCAGATCAGAAATGTGAAATGAGATTTGGACCAGACTTTCCGGAAGCAAATGACCCTGGAAAATCAGAGGCCACTGCCAACAGTCCATTGTTTCTGTATACACGTAACTATGAAAAGGTATAAACCCGTAATTTAATGCAGCGAAAACTGCCACTGCCAACAGTCCTTGTTTCTGTATGCACGAAAGTTCTTTGAAAAGGCACATCTTTCTAAGCTCCTGCAGCACACTGTTAACGCACATCATGAAATCTCTCTGCCATCGGATCTTTTATGTCGCACTTAGATCTTAGAACACCAATTGAACATCAACCATCAAATATCCCCATCATTGAAAAACTGGATGCCCTGAAAAACTTTCAAGAAAACAAAACAAAAAGAGGAGTATCTGTTGTAACGAGGCGGGTGGGAGGGTATTTTTCAGATGTTGTTGGAGCAAAATTTATTACGTCTTGTCGTTTGATATGTCGGATGAGAAAGGAAGTTTGACGTGCTCACTGTATGGAAAGAGCGAAAGGGAAAAACGGTTGATTTCTGTGCCCCGGTGTAGTTTACTCCTGTGTCATTGTTGTATTGTGGGTAAAACAGACGATTGTAAACATCAGGAAGACGAAAATATGTCATTTAGGTAGAAAAATTGATATACTAGTGTTGTTAAGGTTCATTTGTAGTTTCTTACTTGTAACTCTATTGTTTTTTAACAAGTTTTAAATCCATAGATAAATAATGTAAGAAATATCGCAATGAAAAAACAAAAAGTTAAAATGTTGAAAATCGTATTTTTCTTTGGTACATCTGTAAGCAATTAGTAAGTGTAAATATTCTTTATAATATTTTAGAACATATTCTACTGTCGAAGATTAGAAATTGTCCTCTCAAATGATTTTACAGCTGTGTTTAACTTATGAGGCGAATGTTTATTGTGTGCCCTGCTGCTGTTAAGTTCTGTGCACGCTGTAGTTTATTTGAGAGCAGTTTTTAAAGTAGCGAAAGTTTATTTATGTGTTCTGATAATACTTATCAGAATAGAAAAAGCCTTTAATTTATAGAAAAACTCATTTCTAAGTAGCAGTTTGCGTTTTTAATCTTAATTTGATGGAATATCTTATGAAAGGTTAACAAAAAACCTGCAATAAGTAACTGATTTGTTGTTTTGTAAACACTCAATAAAAAGGGTTGAAGAAATGCTGTCGTTTATTTCCGAGTTCACGAATGTTGATTTCTGTGCAGCAAAAATTGTTGTAGTTTATTTCTGTGCTATTTATTTTTATTACAATTAATTTTTATTGTTTGATGTTATAACATGAATGTGCTTTAAATACAAGCTAGAGGCACTAATGGAAATATTTTTTTTTCAACTTCAGAAATATAATATGGATAAATTAAAATGCGAACATTGTGATTTTTTTCTGGCATATTCAACGATTGTCCATAACCATCCCAAGGAAAAAGTAAATATCAAAATTAGAGTGGATGAGAAAAAGAACAAATTTAAACATTTAAAATTTGATTTGAGACCAGAAGATGAAATTTTATATGGAAAAAACATTCTACCAGATGAATAAAAAACTTACAATAACCATTGTTGACTTTGATGATGTTTTGGAACCCCCATTGTCTATTGAAGTTGGGTATAAAACTGTTAGTTTTATTGTTCGGAAATGTTATTTTGAAATGTAATCATAAACAAACCGAATACTGTATAGCAGGAAATTATCGAGACAGTTTTATTTTGCGATTTTCGCACATTGCTGCACCTAAATTGAAAAAAAATACACGGCGCGATATGTGTCCTCCATTTTAGTCTAAATGGACAATACGATTACTGTGCAAATTTGAGACTGTGTAAACTCAGTGGTCCTTCCAGGAAAAGCAAAGACGGTGCAAAAAAAATCCCAGGTTTACAGCCTACAAAAATAACTCAATACATACTATTCTATTCTATTCTGTATAAATATAGATTTTATCACCAATTAATTTTGTCGTGCTTTGTTTAAAAGAGCTTTATATATTATTTTTGTAGTTTATAGAATCAGTAAAACATTAGATGGTTTAGACATGAATTGTAAATGAACACTTGTTTTAAAATTATCCTGGGGCCGTGTTAACGAAGGTGTCCTAGGATAAGGACATGTCTAAGGATGGTCTTTGGACATGTCTCGGTCCTATGTTGTGTTATTGAAGGCATCCTAAAAATGGCACGTCCTAAATTTGGTCCGTAATTAAGGTTGTAAACATTGTTGTCCTAGGACCATCCTTGTGGATTTAAATTTTAAAAAAGGGTCTGAAATAGGTTTTATCCCCTTGAATTAGGGTTGTATGTGGCCCAACTCTCATTTTTGATATTTTACTTTCTACATTTAGCAAACTAAGATATTTTTGCCATTGATTAAATTTTCCCAATAGTTACCCATATATTGGCGTTTTACCAGTTACATTTTGACGATATTCTAATATATGTAGTACTAGACTTTTGAAATTAACATTTAACAGTTCACGTGGATATTTGCTTCCCAAACCTAGGGATTTACTTTTGGTAGTAGTGATAAGTGCAACGCGCAGAACAAAAATGAATGAAGAAATGCAATGATATTGCAATACATTATTTCTATTCTCGACAAAAAACCAAAGGCAATGCAATAAAAATGCTTAAATCTATTTTGCTTTTGAAAATGTAGAACAAAAAACTTCAAGTTTTTTCCAAACGCATCGGCGTAAATGCATGACATATGTCTACTCATGATTATCTTAAATTCGTATAAGGATGGTCCTATTTAAGGTTATCCTTAGATGGTTTCGTTTAACATCCTTGGACGCGTCTAAGGATGATCCTTTCTACATCCCATTTTAAGTCATAAGACATTGTTAAGGATACAGCTTAGGACAGCTTCATTAACCTGTCCCCTGGTTTAGAGTTAGAACTAAAGTTATATTTCCATTATTTGATCTGATTTTCTATGGCCAAGTATTTATAACTCAGAACGAAACATTCGCAACCACACAAATAAACTTCCGCGGGCTCTGAAATATACATTCGCATGTAGAAAATCAGCACAGAAATATACATTCGCGGTGCAAATTTTAACACCTACTCTTATTTTATCGATCTGTTTTGAACCTTTGCATAATTAAACTTTATTTATCAACAATAGAGTTCTATATATACTTAAATACACGATGAACAGTTTTTGTTCACTTTAATTTCATCTGCAAGTGTTTTATTTTTGTAATTTTTTTCAAAAAAACGTGTTTTATTTATAAATTGATGACTTTTTGTGATCAAAATAGCTTATGACATAAAAATGCAAGTAAAACTTGAATAAACTAAATCGTTACTATCTAATGTTGAAATCACCGACAATGCAAGATATGTAATTATTCAATAATTAAGTAAAAAGGCAGAAAAAAACAGACGACTTAATTTTGAGCACAGCAATAAACTACATCGGGGCACAGAAATCAACCGTTTTTCCCTTTCGCTCTTTCCATACAGTGGTGCTCATGCGCACCAGCTGTCGCTAGGGGACCGTTGCTAAGAGATCTTACTTGACCTAGTTTGATACGACTTAAAACCCTAACAAAAAGTTAAATTAATGAAGAAATGGCACGGGCCACTTCGATAATCGATTTAAATTAATAGAATTTAAATCTTCTTATCTAAGAATGTCCTCGAAAAAATTGCAGAAGAACCAAAAAATGCTGACACTAAATATGCTTGAGCAGAATGGTTTTGTGCCAGTTATATTGCATCATGTACATTTAAACATTTTTCATGTTTCATAATTATTTATTGTTAAGTGTACATTATCCACATCTCAAAAGAAGAATTGACAGATAGGGTGAAAACTAATACGACGGATGCTAGTGAATCTTATTATCGCAAGTAAGACAAACACAATATAAGTTTGATAATTATTATTGAGTGACTATTTTACAAGTTTGGCGAATATTGACCACGGTAAATAAATTGAAATGTGAAAATGTCATTAATTGAAAATGAAAATGAAAATCGAAACTATATGATCGCCGACAAATAAATGGCAGATCAGAAATGTGAAATGAGATTTGGACCAGACTTTCCGGAAGCAAATGACCCTGGAAAATCAGAGGCCACTGCCAACAGTCCATTGTTTCTGTATACACGTAACTATGAAAAGGTATAAACCCGTAATTTAATGCAGCGAAAACTGCCAAATTGACAGGGAATCAGTGAGTTGACGAAAATGATGGACCTGTCAACCGCCAATGATATTGGGGGGGGGGAGCTGCAATAGTGTGTCCGTGGTCAACCGCCGATAAATGTAAATAACAAATGCAAATGAAATTTCAAACATATTTACAAGTACACACAAGTCAAGCAAAACCTTTAAAATTGTTTATCTTAACTCTTGCATAAAATATCTTCGAGAGCAGATTGTAGGTTATTCAGCAAAATTTGATTCCCTGTAGGCGTCAAATGTATCCCATCAGTTTTTAGTAAAGCCTGATCAATATCTGGATATCTTATATATCCCCCATCATTTCTAGTTATAAAAGCCCCAACTGAACTATTCACTCTTTTACGAGCTCTTTCAATGCCTTCTGCATCTGCTGCATATCTCCAGTTTAACCGGGGCAAAATTTGTGAAAATATAATTTTAGTATTAGGCAATGCCAGAGTTAACCAAGCCAGAAAGCGTTTCAACCTCAAAATGAGATACCCAAGTCTACATTCCCCCAAATCATTACCACCAATATGTATGACAATAAACTTTGGTTCATCTGCCAGGGTTTTTAACAATTTGATGTGCCGTCTTAGGTTTATCGATTTCAATCCACCACGGCCCTGCCAAAATATTCTGACGCCCAACCTCTGCAGATTTAAATGGATTCCACCAGGTCTTGATTTAGCGGCTATGAAAGCATCCCGTACAATAGAGGATCCCACAATCCATATGTCTGTCTTATTTACACCTGAAAACTTGTAACAGCAATTTATTATTGCTGAAAATTATTAATTACAGTAACCTAACCTAGCATTAATAGGGTATACGAATATAGCTCATGTATGCATCCGATTTCCATCTACCCATTGTCATTATTTTTTCCTCGGACATACCTACAGAAATGCGATAAACGAGATAATATCATTTAAAGGTACTGGCAAAAGATTCTGCAGTCCATATTCTGTTCTAAAGCTTTCAAATTTTTTAAAAGCCAAATCATATTGTCTAGACGTACTGGGAGCCAAAGAATTACCTAAAAGGTACTCTAGTTCAGGGCGGAAATAATCGACCAAAACTCCACCGGAATCTCGGATGGGTTCAAGTCGGCAGTTGGGGACAATCTTCGAAATTTCTCCATCTGAAATCGAGATAAGGCATCGACAATAGAATTGTTTATTCCTTCAATGTGGACCGAACGAACTTGTACACTATTTTTCATCATAATCAAAACAAGGGGTCTTAACAACTGCATAACATACTTTGATTTAGAAGTCTTTTTGTTCAATATAGAAACGAGAGCCTGATTGTCAGTTCTCAGTATATTTTTTTGACTTCGAAAGTTTTCTTTCCAGACAAAGAAAGCCAATAATATTGGAACAAGTTCAAGAAATGATATGTCGGACATGAAATCTTCACCCCTCCAATAATCTGGCCACCTAAAATGAACCCAATGCCCTGCAAAGTAAGCACCACAACCTAAAGAAGAGGAACCAGCACTGTCAGTATATAATTGTAAAACATCATCAGTGACCCATACTTTATTGGGCAAATAACATTCCCCATTGAACGACTCTAAAAATTCATTCCAAACCAAAGCATCATCTTTCATAGCCTCGCTAATTCTTACATAATAAAACGGCTTTTTCTTTGACATACCCGACAACACATCATAAAACCTTCGCATGAAAGCCCTAGCCGATGGAATTGCTCGGACACAAAACGCCATCAAGCCCAGTATTGCTTCAAACTCTTTTAACCTTAACTTTTTACTAGACAGAATTTTCATAATGCCCTCCTTAAGCATTTGTACTTTATCATCCGGAATAATAACCAGCATCCTGATTGTTTCAATCAACAAACCTAGAAATATAATATAAGTGGTTGGACCAACAGTTTTATTGTCAGCCAAAGGAATACCGAGCTTGGAACAAAGAGTTTCAAAGCAGTCCATTAGTTTTTTACAATTATCAGAAGAAGCTGAGCCCCCAAATAAAAAATCGTCTAAATAGTGGTCTAATGAATTCAAACCAGACTCTTTTTCCGTCTTCCAATGCAAAAACGTTGCAAACTTCTCAAACAAAAAGCAGCTAGCAGAGCAACCCATTGGCAGATTTTTATCAATCCAGAATTGACCATCAACTTGAATACCTAGCAATTCAAAATCCCCTGGATGTACAGGTAATAAACGAAAAGCCGATTTTATATCAATTTTTCCCAATTTTGCCCCTTAACCCAATTCCGAAATCATCATTATCAAATGAAGCATAGTCACCAACACCTTTGAGTTGGAGAATACATCAAAGCTTTAAATTATCCGTCTAAATTTCGAAATTGTCTAAACCCTAAGGTTCTTCCTATCCCAGACATAGGTTGAATATCTTAGTAATAATTTGGTTCCCCAGTTTGGTATTTTTGGTTATACTGTTCTATGCTCTTCATATTCATACAGTGTTTGGCATTTTCAATACTTTTGGTAGAGCGCCTCTGATGAGTCTTGAATAGACGAAACGCGCGTCAGGCGTAGCAAAATTTATTGTCTGGAACTTTGTTGTCATTTGTATTTCGAACACACGTGAAGGTTAGCACTGCTGGTGGAGTTTAAATTCCCCGAGGTTAGCCCGCTCCGGCACCAACACCTTTGAGTTGGAGAATACATCAAAGCTTTAAATTATCCGTCTAAATTTCGAAATTGTCTAAACCCTAAGGTTCTTCCTATCCCAGACATAGGTTGAATATCTTAGTAATAATTTGGTTCCCCAGTTTGGTATTTTTGGTTATACTGTTCTATGCTCTTCATATTCATACAGTGTTTGGCATTTTCAATACTTTTGTTAGAGCGCCTCTGATGAGTCTTGAATAGACGAAACGCGCGTCAGGCGTAGCAAAATTTATTGTCTGGAACTTTGTTGTCATTTGTATTTCGAACACACGTGAAGGTTAGCACTGCTGGTGGAGTTTAAATTCCCCGAGGTTAGCCCGCTCCGGCACCAACACCTTTGAGTTGGAGAATACATCAAAGCTTTAAATTATCCGTCTAAATTTCGAAATTGTCTAAACCCTAAGGTTCTTCCTATCCCAGACATAGGTTGAATATCTTAGTAATAATTTGGTTCCCCAGTTTGGTATTTTTGGTTATACTGTTCTATGCTCTTCATATTCATACAGTGTTTGGCATTTTCAATACTTTTGGTAGAGCGCCTCTGATGAGTCTTGAATAGACGAAACGCGCGTCAGGCGTAGCAAAATTTATTGTCTGGAACTTTGTTGTCATTTGTATTTCGAACAAACGTGAAGGTTAGCACTGCTGGTGGAGTTTAAATTCCCCGAGGTTAGCCCGCTCCGGCACCAACACCTTTGAGTTGGAGAATACATCAAAGCTTTAAATTATCCGTCTAAATTTCGAAATTGTCTAAACCCTAAGGCTCTTCCTATCCCAGACATAGGTTGAATATCTTAGTAATAATTTGGTTCCCCAGTTTGGTATTTTTGGTTATACTGTTCTATGCTCTTCATATTCATACAGTGTTTGGCATTTTCAATACTTTTGGTAGAGCGCCTCTGATGAGTCTTGAATAGACGAAACGCGCGTCAGGCGTAGCAAAATTTATTGTCTGGAACTTTGTTGTCATTTGTATTTCGAACACACGTGAAGGTTAGCACTGCTGGTGGAGTTTAAATTCCCCGAGGTTAGCCCGCTCCGGCACCAACACCTTTGAGTTGGAGAATACATCAAAGCTTAAAATTATCCGTCTAAATTTCGAAATTGTCTAAACCCTAAGGTTCTTCCTATCCCAGACATAGGTTGAATATCTTAGTAATAATTTGGTTCCCCAGTTTGGTATTTTTGGTTATACTGTTCTATGCTCTTCATATTCATACAGTGTTTGGCATTTTCAATACTTTTGGTAGAGCGCCTCTGATGAGTCTTGAATAGACGAAACGCGCGTCAGGCGTAGCAAAATTTATTGTCTGGAACTTTGTTGTCATTTGTATTACTTTTGTATACACCTCATCTATAAAATCATTAACGCTTTGACCCTCTGGGAAGGATAGATGAGTTATGAGGCGCCAACTATTATCTGCCTTTTTAACCAACCCAATCGGAGAGACTCTGAGGTTTGACATTGGTCTCTCCCTAAAGGGGCCTAACATACGACCTTTCGATACCTCGTCATCTAATTTTTGCATGGTTGCAAATTTATTAAGTTTTACAGAAAGCAAATTATCAGACTTGACAGATGCCCTTGGTCCAGTATAGTTTAACCTAAACCCTTCCTTAAAACCTGTAACCAGAAGTTTTGCATCTTCAACTTTGTCATATTCTGACAAATAATTCTCCAATATTTCAACATTGATAGGCGTATAACCTTTCTCCCATAATTTAGCCAATAAATCTCTCTGACATCTAAACCCAGATCCTGAACAACCTACAATTGTAACAAAAAATTAACAACTAATATAACCCATGTTTAATTATTGAGAACGAAACCTAGAAGCTTGAAAACGTGGTCTTGGGCCAGGACGAACTGAAGCACTTGCTGCACGAGGACGAAAAAAGCTTTGACTACCAGCCATATTATTGTAATTATTGTCAAATGATGCCCGAAAATTATTTTGTCTGTTTGGTAACAATTCTTGTCTCGGGCAATATATCACTGGGTGCTGTAAACTACAACGCAAACACGTATGAGAATATGGACACATATTAACTGAACAAGATCCTTGATAGTTAAACGTGTAACATTTAAGAGAATGGGTTTTGGTATAATTCATTTGAGTTGAATTGGGTGTAGAATTGCCCATGTTTAGCAACCACAGCTCTTGGTCAATCACGTCCCATGCTATTGATGGATTGTGTGCTTTTCTAATTTGAAATTGTTCATCATACAATCTCCAACCTAGTGACCTTTTTGCACCCAACCTAATGATGTACATGTACCTTAATAACTGATGATAGCTATTTTGGTGTAATGAACAATATATACTTATGAAAACAATGAAAGCATCTGTCCAGCTCTCTATGTTCAAAACCTTAGCTTGTGTTTTAGGCTTCATGACTAATTCACCATTAATAATACACAGCTTATGGTCAGACTTATCAACCCCACCTTGTGGCTGCAATAGCTGAGAAATATCAATATATTCTCCCGCTAGAATTTTTTGCCTGATAGATGCGGACACATTATAACAAATGTCATCCCTTGCCATGGGTGTAATAGGTGGTGTATTGTCATATATATATTTGAAATTGGCCTAATTGAAGTAACCATTGACATTGTTGTACCAGTACTTGTTGCATATGACATATTAGGCATTGTACAAGGTATGTGCTCAGGAATTGCACTGGTTACTGGTGTACTAGACACTAATTGGAAAAGATTACCTGTAACACATGGTGACATTACAGGAGCTGCTATCCCCTGATGTTGAGATATTAAGGTGCCTGTCGTCCTCGTTGACACTGCAACATTTGATGAGTTTGCATTTGCCCTTGATGTGGCGTCTCCTGCAGTAACTGGGGGTGGAACTCTGTTCCTGGCATACGGCTGCTGCCTTGCAAGTGGCTTACGACTCCTTGCTGATCTCCGCAACATTGTTGGCTACTGAAATGTAAAAACTGTACCCAAATTAAATACAACTTTAAAATATGCAACAATATTTCCTTGTAATATTAATTACTATAAAAAATACTTTACCGTGGACGATTTATTTTTTGTTTGTTTTTATTCACACGCTTTTACCAACATCATAGCTTGTAACTATATAAAGTTTGTAAATATTCTCAAAATGTGTAGGTTATATTATTCAGATGAATTTAAAATATAATATTTCTACACGTGTCAACATCCGGCATTGAAATGCGCTCAAATATATCAAACGTGTATATCTGCCGAAAATATGCATTCCAAATAAGTTTTTAATCATTTCTTAAATGTTTTGTAATGTCAATAGTTAATTGTAGTAAGTTATTTTTCAGATGTTGTTGGAGCAAAATTTATTACGTCTTGTCGTTTGATATGTCGGATGAGAAAGGAAGTTTGACGTGCTCATGCGCACCAGCTGTCGCTAGGGGACCGTTGCTAAGAGATCTTACTTGACCTATTTTGAAACGACTGAAAACCCTAACAAAAAGTTAAATTAATGAAGAAATGGCACGGGCCACTTCGATAAACGATTTAAATTAATAGAATTTAAATCTTCTTATTGATTTTATAGACACTGGTCTTAAATTTTGCATTTTTAAAGGTACAAAAGTCATGTGACACCTGTCTGTATTAACCTTAACAAAAAAACTGTTATTGAAATAATTATGCACACAAGAGCCAGGAATCATGATGTTTGTTCTTCTCATTCAATTCTACTGGTTTCGGAGGTGGCCTTGACACACAAAATTTGCTACCTTACGAAAAAGAAATGTTAACATTAAACTTCAAAACCAAAAATCGATCCTTTTTCATAAAACCACGAAAATTGGTTCCCAAGCAACAGTATTTGAGATGTGTTTTAGTATCAATATTTAGCCAATTACCAAACTCTATGGTGTATGAAGGTCATTGGCTATTTTCCAATGACTTTTTCAATTACTGGTGTTTTTAGCTCACCTGACCCGAAGGGTCAAATGAGCTATTATCATCGTTGAGCGTCCGTCGTCCGTCCGTCCATTAACTTTTCTTCAATCATCTTCTTCTCTGGAACCACTGATTGGATTGCTTTGAAACTTTGTACACTTGATTTTTCGGATGTCCTCTACCAAGTTTGTGAACATCGACCAACCAACATGGCCGCCGTTACTAAAGATAGAACAGGGGGTCAGACCATAGTTTTTAGGTTATAGCTCAAAAAGTAAAAGAGATAAAGAAAATCCGAAGCAACATCATCTTCAGCATCAAAAAAATTGTCAGATCAACCGTTTAAGAGTTATCCGCCTTTAACTGATTTTTCTATCAATTTTAACTGATTTTTAAAAATCTTCTTCTCTGAAACCACCGGTGGGATTGCTTTGAAACTTTGTACTCTTGATCTTTAGGATTTCTTCTACCAAGTTTGTGAAATTTGTGAACGTCGACCAACCAACACGGCGTCGTCCGTCCGTCCGTTAACTTTTATTCAATCATCTTCTTCTCTGGAACCACTGATTGGATTGCTTTGAAACTTTGTACACTTGATTTTTCGGATGTCCTCTACCAAGTTTGTGAACATCGACCAACCAACATGGCCGCCGTTACTAAAGATAGAACAGGGGGTCAGACCATAGTTTTTAGCTTATAGCTCAAAAAGTATAAGAGATAGAGAAAATCCGAAGCAACATCTCTTCTTCCATTGTCTTCAGCATCAAAAGCTCTACACTGTTATGAATACGAACCACCGTGCGAAAACTATAGGGAAAGGTGTGGAAGCTGCATGTGAAAACACGATGTAAATAATATATGATTTATTATGCAGGATACTTTCAGAATCAATCCAAAATACAAAATATTTAAAATAATCAAGTCAAAGAACCTGCATAAAAGTCAGTGTTTTAGCGAATGACAAATGCAAATAATATATAAAATAGCTAACCAGGCCGGGAAAGGGTTCAAAAGTTAAATCTTAATGAAACAACACCTTCACGTAAAAGTGTCACGGAATTCACCGTCTAAAAACACTAAATTACAGAAGATGTGTATAAACTCTAGCGTAAATAAATAGAACAACGAGTTCTTTAACCTTTAAGATAAAACCACAAGCCAAATTGTGATAATTAACGGGTCAGGAGATCAAACACAGCCGATCTCTGGGACAGTTGAATTCCAACTTACCAAACTTGTTTACGTTCGTAACCAAACTGCCTAAAATACCATGACGCTGCATGGACTCTCGCGCAAAAGTACGTTTTCCCGAACTTTTCATATAAAAATTAAACACTGACAAGATTTAATACAATAATCAGGAAACCTTGCTATGACAATCATAAAAGTACAAATAACACGGATTTCAATGCATATGTCCATTATTAATTACAATTTGTATTAAAAGAACGACAACTCTAACGGAAATAAAAGTCAAGTTGGTGGAAAATGTAAACATTGAAGAATACTAAAACTCCGATAAATAAATGGAGAAAACGTAACTTAATGCCTCTACACCAATGAATGGTAATTTATTATTGGTATTCAAGGTTTCTTTTCTTCTTAAACAATGAAACTTTTCCATAAAGAAAATAACACATAGAACGATGCCTAATTTCATTTTCACAACACTACCCCCCATGGAGAATCAATTTCGTCCCCGAAATTTCAAATTACAGTTTTTGAAAAAAAAAATAATAAATACAATAAATGATACGGAGGCATTCACCTCCTTATGGCATCGTCACAACACATCAACATATTGTTAATACATTTACCAGGAAACTATATATACAACAAAGCAATAAAATTTATAATTAGACATATACACAGAAAATAGCATTATTCAACATGTTCATAACAAGTCCTCATATATTTAAAACAGTTTCTTCACAATACTCTTGACTCTTTTCCTTTCTGGTTCTTCATCCTCTGCAATGAAGTTGGTTGTCCTCCTTAACTTCCTTCTCAAATCCTCAATCTCCATCTCATTATTCCTGTTTTTTCTTTTCCAACATCCTTATTCTGTCATCCTTCCTCTTTACCAACTCCTCTAAACTTTTCCTATAATTTTTTGCGTCAGTTAACTTCTGCTCTTTACGAGCAATGAAATCAGCAAACCTATTCAGTTCAGCATGGTGCGACCCTTTTAGAACATTAAACTCAGCTTTAAGTTCTCTGTAGCTTTGGTATGTGTCATCAGTCTGGCACTCACTGTGACAAAAATTAAATTCCTCGCTTATCTTTATTATCTCTATTTCTGCATTTTTCCAGGCTTTTGGAACAACGTCTGAAGTTTCGTCCATTCCAAAGTTGACAAAATATGGCATTTCAACAACCATTAAATATTCCCCTTTTGGTTCCCCTTCCTTCTCAAGCTTGTCAGTGTGGGGAATATAATGGTCCACATGTCTTTTTAGTGCCCTTACGTTTCTGCCTCTTGCCACAAAAAGTACAGTGATATTCACTCTTTCCAGTGGTACATGTTTCATTGTCACATGCCATATCATCTCGCCCTTCTTTCCCTCCTCCAGACATCTATCCCAATTGCAACAGTATACATCCGACATCTTTCTAAAAATTGATAATTAAATAACATATTTAAAAATAACAATAAAACGATTAAACTGACCACAGGATCTCTGACTTGATTTTAAAGTCCAGCTCGTTATTTCTTTAATAGATTTTCCATCCAAGCAGGAACTTCACTGGAATTATACAACTTCAGTCTATCATGGAGAACATTTTCTATTTTCCTGTTATTTTTAATTTTATAGAGAACAGGACTCAGAACATCAATAACCAGAAAAGGACCAGACCATCTCTCTTCAAACTTTATGGAAAAGTTATTAAATTTATATACAAGATCTCCAACATGAAATTGGTTTTGTGACACACGAGTGTCATAATCTTTTTTCTGACTAACTGCAGAACAATTTAAATTACTTCTAACTAGAGTATAGATTTCCTCAAGTTTCTCCTTAACCTGAGACACATATGTATCTACATCAACTTCATCATTTCTAGGTAAAGGAAACATCAATTGATGAGGAATGTATACCTCTCGACCAAACATAAGTTTATTTGGAGAATACCCTGTGGAAGGATGTGGAGTACTTCGATACGCTGACATCAGGATACCTATGTACAAATCCCAGTTGTTTGCATTTTTATTAACAAAACTTCTTATCATTTTTACGTACAATTTATTTTAATGACAAGATACAAGATGTTGAGTTGAAAATACACTGGTACAAATTCTGTTAATCCTTTGTGACAAAAAACCTATTAACAAAACTTCTTATCACTTTTTTTCCAGAACCCGTGCGGGTTCCGGGTGGCGAATAGGCCCGCAGCAGCGCTAAGCTTGTCGGTAAAAGTCCACTAAAGAGCGCTTAGAAACCTGACATCGGGTCAGGCCGCTTTGCCCACAAAGCGACTGGGATGTGTGCCCCAGGTGGTTGAATGGGGCAGCCCTGACATCGAGAGATGCGGGGTCGTCAGGCGATAATGCGGAAAACCTGACCGCAAACCATAGTGGTGCACCGTGTTGGGAACAATTTCACGTTCCTCGCACGTTAAAGAACCCTGCTGCAGGTCTCGGTAAGAGTAGGACCCGTAGGATCCCCATGCAGGAGGCGAAATTTCCCGTCCCTACCCATCACTCCTTTTTCCAGTGGCAATCAAAACTCTCCTACCCGATTGGCCTTATGTCCCCACTTCCTCCACTTCATCATCATTTCATGTTCATTGCATCATCATTTTCATGTTCATCTCCCGGATATAGCCGAAATCGTGCTGCTTGGGAGTAAAGCAATAACTAACTAACTCATTTTTTCCAGTGTGCCATTGAACTTTTCAATTATTCCATTTGAACAAGGCCTGTAGGAAGTTGTTCTGGTCTTTTTAACATCAAAGAGTTTACAAATTTCTGCAAACAGGGAGCTTTCAAAATTTTTACCCTGATCAGAGTGAATTTCTAATGGTGAACCAAACCGAGCAATAAACTCATGAACCAGTTTATAAGCAATAGTTTCAGATTGTTGGTTTGGAAGTGGATATGCTTCCATCCATCTTGTGAAATGATCTCCAATTACCAAAATATATTTGTTGTTATTTTTACTTTTAGGTAATGGACCAATGATGTCAATACTAATCCTGTCCAAAGGATGACCAACTAAGTATTTCTGCAAAGCAGCTCTGGGCTTTTTATTCAAAGACTTGAATCTGTTGCAAACTGCACAACATTTGACATGTATTTTGACATCTTCACTCATTTTATACCAATGACAATCTTTCTTGATCTTATCAAGAGTTTTAGAAATACCACAATGGGCAGCATAGTAACTATCATGACAATTCTTGATGATTTCCTTTCTAAGTATCCTAGGAACAAGTAATTGGTATGTAACTTAAGATGACTTGGGTAAAACATAATTTTGATAAAGACAGCCGTTTTTCTTTACCAATAGGTCAAAATTCAACCAGTATAACCGGACAGCAGGACTAAATGCAGCTGCTGTATCTCGACAAGGTTATTGGTTATTGTTATCAAACCATTCATGTACACATTTAAGATCAGAGTCTTCCCTTTGGAAGGTTTCTACATCTTTATAGGAGTATCCCTGTAACCAATTACAAGGTAGAGATTCCTTGTCCTGACTTCTAGTCACAACTCTAATTTTATCATCAGCTGAACCTTGGCCTAGATGACCAACATCGTCAATTTTTTTATGAAACTCCGACCATTCATCAGTCATGGAAGTACAAACCGAACAAGTTTTATCATTTGCCCCTTTTAACTGGTGTTCACATAAGGGTTGATCACCATCTTTTC
Organism: Arcuatula senhousia; assembly: GCA_963971305.1. NCBI lineage: Eukaryota > Metazoa > Mollusca > Bivalvia > Mytilida > Mytilidae > Arcuatula > Arcuatula senhousia. The sequence continues at coordinate 63,136,908 of OZ020308.1, forward strand.
TAGAAAGAGAGTCAGCGTTTGAGTGTTTGACACCTGCTCTGTGCTGTATATCAAAATTATACTGGGACAATACCTCTAACCATCGAGCTAACTGTCCTTGATGATCTTTAAAACTAAAAAGCCACCTTAAGGAACCATGATCAGTTCGTAATAAAAACTTTTGTCCTAGTTAAAAGTGACGGAACTGATTGATAAAAGTTATGACAGCAAGTAGTTCACGCCTTGTAACACTATATCTTTGTTGTTGTTTGTCTAGTTTTTTAGAACCATAAGCAATGACTTTTTCTTTGCCTTCTTGGACTTGAGAGAGGACACCAGCAACACCAACATTGGAGGCATCTGTATCTAATATAAACATGCTTTTTGTCAAAGGATAAGCAAGTACAGGAGCCTCACATAAAGCTTTTTTCAAAAATTGAAAAGAGGACTCACATTCCGAAGACCAATCAAAGCGTACATTCTTTTTGGTAAGTGTACTAAGTGGTGATGCGATTTCACTATATATGGGAACAAACTGTCTGTAATAATTACAGAGTCCCAGAAATTTTTGTACCTCCTTCACAGATGTAGGTGTTTTCCAACTTTTCACTGAGTCAATAACTTTTGGATTTGGTTTGATACCCTCTTTACAGACTACATGACCTAGGTATACAACTTCGTCTTTCAAGAATTCACATTTTGAAGGTTTTAATTTCAATCCTGCTTTAAAAAGCATACACAGAACCTCATAAAGTTTTTCAAAGTGTTCATATAGATTTGAACTGTATAGAATTATATCATCTAGATAAATAAGTAAGGTTTTCCATTGCATTCCACGGAAAATTAATTCCATGCATCTTTGAAAAGTTGATGGGGCATTGCATAACCCAAACGGCATTTTTGTGTATTCAAAGAGCCCATATTTGGTAATAAAGGCTGTCAAATTACGATGCTCAGGAGATACTTCTAATTGCCAATAGCCAGACTGAAGGTCCATGACAGAAAACACTGAAGCATCAGCAAGACAATCCAGACACAGTGAAATTTTAGGTAATGGGTAAGCATCCTTTATAGTACAATCATTGAGACGTCTATAATCTATACACCATCTAACTGAACCGTCTTTTTTTCCGAACAAGGCAAACCGGAGAAGCCCAACTTGATTTTGATGGAGTAACTACGCCATTTTCAATTTTTCTTTGAGATATTTCTCTTCCTCACTTTCAACCCTAAGGAGTTCTTACGTAAAGGTTGACGAATAGACTTTGCATCAGCAACATCAATTTTATGGGTTACAACAGAACATGACCCAAGATCAGTTTTATTTTTTGCAAATGCATTTTCATTTTGTAACAAAACCTGTGCAAATTTTACCTTGTGTTCATAGTTTGTGATTTTTTCAGAACTTTTCTCAAACAAATCTAACAGATGATCAGGTAGTTTTGGAATTTCGGCCTTTATTTCCTCTATACCTAAATCATCACAACCAACTTTACAACATTTCCAGTCATCTGAAATTTCAGGAATACAACCATCTGATAATGAAATGTCCGCCTTAACATCAGGATCTACAACATTTGAGGTGTATCTAGAAAACCACTCAGATCCGATTTCCTCAAAATGAGCAACTGGGTGTAATTCACCTTTCAACTATTTTTTTCTCATTTTAACAGGAAACTTTTCAAGATTGAACAATCGTACAGGAACTTGTCCCTATAAGGATCGACTAAGCATCTAGCAACTAAAACATTCCATTCATCTTCAACTAAAGGTTTAACACTGCAATACCTTGTGTCTAAAACCTCACAATTTACACTTTTACCAGCCACAATTACTTCACTGTCAGGGGGAATAGTAACAGATTCTTTCAAAAGAACTCTAGCAATTCTATCATGTCTACGAATAACATCTAAATCTATCCATTGCCCTAAAACTTGTATACCTCTTCTTGTATTTATATTGAGATCATGATCATCTACAATGTCACATCCTAACAAGAAATAGTCACCAATCGGTGCAACAACAACAGGCCATTCAAACTTTAATGGACCAATTTGTAATTCAACACAAACAACTCCAAGTGATGACATCTTTTTTCCAGCTTCATCGACCACCAAATTTCTATTTGTTTTATGCAAAACAGGACGCTTGTTTTCTGGAATACTCCAATATGCCACCTCACTCATGAGCGAAACCTCAGCACCAGTGTCAACAACAGCTTTTATTCCCTCGCCATTGATTGTCAAAGATACCTTCATCGTTACAGCCTTTGCACGACAAATAACAATATCTACATTAGTCAAATCAATTGCACCATTTTCATCAGAACCATGTACATTTTTCATATTTACATCAGAAACCTCGGAAGGTTTTGATATAGGATTACTAGTTTTATCCTTACATGTATTACTGTTTTCCCCTCTCTCAGGGAAAGAGACAGTTTTACCAATTACATCTTTCATTTTCAAGTCAATAATCTTATCATTGGTTAGGGCTAAGTCTTGGCCGTCAGGCTCAGCCCCTAAGAGTTTAATGAGCTTTTCTCTGCACCTTTACCTCCATCTTTGCTCTTATTTTCAGCCTTCTTGTCATTGTTACCTTTATTGTCATTAGTCCTTTTGTCCTTCTGTTGGGGACAAAACTTGCTAGTGTGGCCCTTCTCGTGACAACTGTAACATGTTATGTCATTATACCTAGCATTCTTGTTAGCTGAGCTTCCTTGATCAAAAGATCTAGGATTTCTGTTTTGCTTGAGAACTGAGGCAAGCTTATTTATTTCATCTGTGAGGTTACTAACTATTTGCTTGTTCATCTCATTGAGTCTGTCCTCGGTTACATACTTCTTGTCACTACTTACTTTCCGGATCTCTGATGAAGTGAGATCGTCTGAAAGATCTTCTTCTATTTGTCTAATGCTTGAAGCAAAGGTGTACCAAAGGGGTAATCAGTATCATAAAACCGTAAAGACAAAGACAAAACCGGCAGACAAAAACTCATCACAACAAAACACACACACACATAACAACAAAACCACATTCAGCAACGTGAACTCAAGTCGAAACAAGAGTGAACCCAGGTGCTCCGGAAGAGTAAGCAGTTCCTGCTTGCTATAGCACACCCGTCACGTTGCCAAAGATCGATTAAGTGTTGGTCAAAATTACAAATACCAAAACGCGGGTATAAACGGTTAATTTGGATATGCTATATATCGATATTTCAAGGAGTAACCTCTCATCAGTAGCATTTAAACCAAAACATTGGAAGGTCAAAATCCCAAACAGTTGAAAACGAAAAGTACTCAAAACCAAAACGTTCGAACAAGGACGCCAAATCAAGCACCGAGGATATCGACCATGTGCATTACAAGGAAAGAAACCTGGTGTTTTCATCAATTTTGAATTTAACTATCGGAAATTTCAGCGACAATATATTAGAAATTTTATGGTAATTCGTGTCAGACAAGTCTGACTACCAGGCTTGTGATTACCCTCGGGGACCTCTGGTCCACCAGCAGCGGTTATCGCCCAGTGGTTTCAAAATTACAAATACCAAAACGCGGGTATAAACGGTTAATTTGGATATGCTATATATCGATATTTCAAGGAGTAACCTCTCATCAGTAGCATTTAAACCAAAACATTGGAAGGTCAAAATCCCAAACAGTTGAAAACGAAAATTACTCAAAACCAAAACGTTAGAACAAGGACGTCAAATCAAGCACCGAGGATATCGACCATGTGCATTACAAGGAAAGAAACCTGGTGTTTTCATCAATTTTTCATCAAATCCGAAAAGGATGACATTACAAAACTCTATGTCAAACCAACATCTGTGCTCATCTGAGCGATAGAAATCCCGTATTTGTATACAAGCACATGATGTCGTCCGTAAAATTTCTTGAGTGATGAGAACAACCTGGGAGAAACGTACCCCTGTGTTAACAATTTGCTTGTCAGCCGTGTGGCTCTATCAAGGAAGTCGTTGTACTCCCCACATGCTCTGGAATAGCAAATCAATTGTGATACGTAAACTCCATATGCTGGAGCGGACGGAATGTTGCTACACAGAAAGGGAAAGTTAACTATTGGAAAGTTGAAGTCATCACGTTTGTCATAAAGCCTTGTACAAAGCCTTCCTTGTGTGTCAATTTCGAGAAATAGATCCAAATATGAAGCAGACCTCCTACAATCTGTAGTGTCCTTTATCTCAAGTTCCTTTGGATATATTAGATGTAGATAGTCACCAAATCGAGGATTGTTCAGCGAAAGGACATCATCAATATAACGAAATGTGAGATTGAAAGATAAAGCAAGTTTGCGGTCCTTTCTGTCTAGAAGTGATTGTAAGAAGTCTGCTTCATATGAATGAAGAAACAAATCGGCAAGCAATGGTGCACAATTTGTGCCCATTGGGATACCTATTGTTTGCTGAAAAACACGTCCACCAAACTGTACAAATATGTTGTCGATTAGAAAGTTGAGTATTTCTATTATTTGATCTTCTGTAAATTTGTTTTTCTTGAGTACTTGGCGTTTACTGCCGTTTTTGCAACACTCATGCCAGGTAATCAATTGCAAAGTTTCATCAATTGATTTTGGTCTCTTCGTTCTTACCTCATATGATAAGGCTTGATCTGGTAAACCTCTCAAAATATTTTCTATGGTTAATGTTGTTACTAACTCTGGTGGATTTAACTGTGGATATGCCTTATTTACAAGTTCTTCAACTCTAGATGCATACTCAACAAGAGTTTCTCTGCTTGTTTTCTTTACCTGATTCAAGTTTTCACGGTACTGTTCCGGTAAAAGAAAATCACCGTACCTCTGGTTTAAAGCTGAGTACAGAGCCTGAACATTTTCTTGATTATGTTCAGGTAATTTTGTAACAAAAGCTCAAGCATCGTCTTTAAGTCTTTAAGTCTTTAAGTGCACATTAAGTGTTCATACTGCTTCTCGTTGTCCCAATTAAACCTCCTCACACCAATTTTAAATATTGCCCAGAAACTTTGAAAATCGCTCTTACCATTGAAGTATGGCAATCTAAATTTTGGCTCATCTGGGTGAGAAATACTCCCTGACTCTCTGGAATTACAATATCTGGGTACTAGCATATTGTTTCCAGTGTTACTACTATTGCTATGGTTACTTACATAACCTGGAGTACAGTGAACATTGTTGTAAGTCTGCCTCGAGTTTTCATGCTCATAGCCCATGTGCATTATGTTTCCCTGCGATGCAGAATTATTCTGTACCTTTGTGCTTGTCCATGATCTTGCATTTTTACCTGCTTTTAGTGCACTTTTCAAGAACTGATTCTCTACATCAATAGTTCTAAATTCTTCTTGTAATCTACTGAGTGATATTTATGTCTCCCAAACGAAGTTTGGAGACATTATGTTTTTGCTCAGTTCTTATTAAGGTCTTTCACGACTACGGTCGTAAAGACCTTCTAGCAATTCTTCTGATTATTATTATTCTTCTTCCGCCAAAAAATTTTTTTTTTTGTTTCGCGACATATCATTTCAATACTTAAGGTAGTATACCGGTCATGAAAAACCAATTTAAAAATGAGTCCGCTTAGCGAAACTTTTTATAGTTACGGAGTTATCTCCCCTTACACCGTAAAGTTTCTAACCGCATCTCCTCCTAAACTACAATAAAAACACAAAAACTAAAGCATGCAATGTGATAAGGAACTAATAAAGATGTGAATAGGACAATTTCATAAATTTCAGACTACTTCCTGATGAGAAAAGTAAGAGTCGAAAAGTGTCGCGACATAATAAATTGCTCAAAATGCAATTTTAAGGATAACTACATATTTTGAACCCTTTTTTACATAATTTTCCATATTTGAGTCAGGCTTTTTATGTGCTAAACAGTTGTCCAATGTCTATTCTACATATTTAAATCAAAAAATGACCAAAAATTGCTAAAATATTTGACACGAATGGAATTTTAAGAAATTGACACCGGTCGCAGGTATGGAGTAACCGTATGACCTTGACTGACTTTTCAAGGTCAAATCAACTTAATGACACTATTCCAACACATTTTGACCATTTAAGGGTTTCAGATATAAAAAATAAAAAAAATGAAATTTATCCCCCCTTTTTTCCAAAAATATGAAATTTGACATTTTTGCACTGAAAGTGGTCAAAACATGTTAAATATACTACTCTTAATCATATTTAGTCAAAATCAGATGAAAAAATGTCGACCGGTCCTTATTAAGGTCTTTCACGACTACGGTCGTAAAGACCTTCTAGCAATTCTTCTGATTAAGGTCTTTCCCTTTCCAAGGGAAGACCTTATTGTATTTCTTCTGATTATTATTATTATTATTTTCTTTCTTCCGCCGTTTCGCCAAATTTCAACTTTGAGAAGTACGCGACATGTCGCAAAGATACTTGGTATACTTTATCGGTCTATGTTTGTCGTTTCAGAAAAAACACTTGGGTACCGTACCATTTTACGTATAAGAGTTATGCCCCTTTTAGCTATAAAGTTTGTGGAATCTTCTCCTCCTAAACCATAATAGGTACCAACTTTATTCCTTTTGCATTCAGAAGAGTAACTCTTGAACTTGTGCAGGGTCAATTTTCATATTGGTATATTTACCAATACAGGAGTTATTCCCCTTTAAACTTTGACTTTTTTAGTATTAAAATACTAAAATCAACATTTCTTAAGATATTTCAATGAAACTTGGTATACCAGGTCAGTGACCCCTAAGGACCAAAATGAGGTCAAGGTCAAAGGTCAAGGTCATCATTTGTAAATTTTCAAAAAATGAGTCTTTTTTCATTGCGAAATAGCTCAAATAAAATGTAACCCTTTTGGAATTTTTTTTTCCATTATATGATGTGATTATGTCTTCTTAATTGAACCCAAAAAAAATTTTGGAAAAATATGAAAAAATGGTGTCGCGACATAGATTTTAGTGAAAATTAGACCGTATCACTATACTTAGCCATTATATGACCTTGAAACATTTTTCAAGGTCAAATCAACTTACTTTTACTATTCCAACCTGTTTCAATGATTAAAACTATTCCAAAGTCAGAAATAAGGAAGTTGACATGCCACGCCCCCTTTTTTTGAAAATTTGGAAATTTGCCATTTTTGACCAAAAAATGTTATTTTTGGGTAAATACACCTTATTTGACCATAATTAGATGATATCAACCATAAAAACCCAGAAAAAGTCCCATCTGCCCTCTTTTTTAAGGTCTTTCCCTTTCCAAGGGAAGACCTTATTGTATTTCTTCTGATTATTATTATTATTATTTTCTTTCTTCCGCCGTTTCGCCAAATTTCAACTTTGAGAAGTACGCGACATGTCGCAAAGATACTTGGTATACTTTATCGGTCTATGTTTGTCGTTTCAGAAAAAACACTTGGGTACCGTACCATTTTACGTATAAGAGTTATGCCCCTTTTAGCTATAAAGTTTGTGGAATCTTCTCCTCCTAAACCATAATAGGTACCAACTTTATTCCTTTTGCATTCAGAAGAGTAACTCTTGAACTTGTGCAGGGTCAATTTTCATATTGGTATATTTACCAATACAGGAGTTATTCCCCTTTAAACTTTGACTTTTTTAGTATTAAAATACTAAAATCAACATTTCTTAAGATATTTCAATGAAACTTGGTATACCAGGTCAGTGACCCCTAAGGACCAAAATGAGGTCAAGGTCAAAGGTCAAGGTCATCATTTGTAAATTTTCAAAAAATGAGTCTTTTTTCATTGCGAAATAGCTCAAATAAAATGTAACCCTTTTGGAATTTTTTTTTCCATTATATGATGTGATTATGTCTTCTTAATTGAACCCAAAAAAAATTTTGGAAAAATATGAAAAAATGGTGTCGCGACATAGATTTTAGTGAAAATTAGACCGTATCACTATACTTAGCCATTATATGACCTTGAAACATTTTTCAAGGTCAAATCAACTTACTTTTACTATTCCAACCTGTTTCAATGATTAAAACTATTCCAAAGTCAGAAATAAGGAAGTTGACATGCCACGCCCCCTTTTTTTGAAAATTTGGAAATTTGCCATTTTTGACCAAAAAATGTTATTTTTGGGTAAATACACCTTATTTGACCATAATTAGATGATATCAACCATAAAAACCCAGAAAAAGTCCCATCTGCCCTCTTTTTTAAGGTCTTTCCCTTTCCAAGGGAAGACCTTATTGTATTTCTTCTGATTATTATTATTATTATTTTCTTTCTTCCGCCGTTTCGCCAAATTTCAACTTTGAGAAGTACGCGACATGTCGCAAAGATACTTGGTATACTTTATCGGTCTATGTTTGTCGTTTCAGAAAAAACACTTGGGTACCGTACCATTTTACGTATAAGAGTTATGCCCCTTTTAGCTATAAAGTTTGTGGAATCTTCTCCTCCTAAACCATAATAGGTACCAACTTTATTCCTTTTGCATTCAGAAGAGTAACTCTTGAACTTGTGCAGGGTCAATTTTCATATTGGTATATTTACCAATACAGGAGTTATTCCCCTTTAAACTTTGACTTTTTTAGTATTAAAATACTAAAATCAACATTTCTTAAGATATTTCAATGAAACTTGGTATACCAGGTCAGTGACCCCTAAGGACCAAAATGAGGTCAAGGTCAAAGGTCAAGGTCATCATTTGTAAATTTTCAAAAAATGAGTCTTTTTTCATTGCGAAATAGCTCAAATAAAATGTAACCCTTTTGGAATTTTTTTTTCCATTATATGATGTGATTATGTCTTCTTAATTGAACCCAAAAAAAATTTTGGAAAAATATGAAAAAATGGTGTCGCGACATAGATTTTAGTGAAAATTAGACCGTATCACTATACTTAGCCATTATATGACCTTGAAACATTTTTCAAGGTCAAATCAACTTACTTTTACTATTCCAACCTGTTTCAATGATTAAAACTATTCCAAAGTCAGAAATAAGGAAGTTGACATGCCACGCCCCCTTTTTTTGAAAATTTGGAAATTTGCCATTTTTGACCAAAAAATGTTATTTTTGGGTAAATACACCTTATTTGACCATAATTAGATGATATCAACCATAAAAACCCAGAAAAAGTCCCATCTGCCCTCTTTTTTAAGGTCTTTCCCTTTCCAAGGGAAGACCTTATTGTATTTCTTCTGATTATTATTATTATTATTTTCTTTCTTCCGCCGTTTCGCCAAATTTCAACTTTGAGAAGTACGCGACATGTCGCAAAGATACTTGGTATACTTTATCGGTCTATGTTTGTCGTTTCAGAAAAAACACTTGGGTACCGTACCATTTTACGTATAAGAGTTATGCCCCTTTTAGCTATAAAGTTTGTGGAATCTTCTCCTCCTAAACCATAATAGGTACCAACTTTATTCCTTTTGCATTCAGAAGAGTAACTCTTGAACTTGTGCAGGGTCAATTTTCATATTGGTATATTTACCAATACAGGAGTTATTCCCCTTTAAACTTTGACTTTTTTAGTATTAAAATACTAAAATCAACATTTCTTAAGATATTTCAATGAAACTTGGTATACCAGGTCAGTGACCCCTAAGGACCAAAATGAGGTCAAGGTCAAAGGTCAAGGTCATCATTTGTAAATTTTCAAAAAATGAGTCTTTTTTCATTGCGAAATAGCTCAAATAAAATGTAACCCTTTTGGAATTTTTTTTTCCATTATATGATGTGATTATGTCTTCTTAATTGAACCCAAAAAAAATTTTGGAAAAATATGAAAAAATGGTGTCGCGACATAGATTTTAGTGAAAATTAGACCGTATCACTATACTTAGCCATTATATGACCTTGAAACATTTTTCAAGGTCAAATCAACTTACTTTTACTATTCCAACCTGTTTCAATGATTAAAACTATTCCAAAGTCAGAAATAAGGAAGTTGACATGCCACGCCCCCTTTTTTTGAAAATTTGGAAATTTGCCATTTTTGACCAAAAAATGTTATTTTTGGGTAAATACACCTTATTTGACCATAATTAGATGATATCAACCATAAAAACCCAGAAAAAGTCCCATCTGCCCTCTTTTTTAAGGTCTTTCCCTTTCCAAGGGAAGACCTTATTGTATTTCTTCTGATTATTATTATTATTATTTTCTTTCTTCCGCCGTTTCGCCAAATTTCAACTTTGAGAAGTACGCGACATGTCGCAAAGATACTTGGTATACTTTATCGGTCTATGTTTGTCGTTTCAGAAAAAACACTTGGGTACCGTACCATTTTACGTATAAGAGTTATGCCCCTTTTAGCTATAAAGTTTGTGGAATCTTCTCCTCCTAAACCATAATAGGTACCAACTTTATTCCTTTTGCATTCAGAAGAGTAACTCTTGAACTTGTGCAGGGTCAATTTTCATATTGGTATATTTACCAATACAGGAGTTATTCCCCTTTAAACTTTGACTTTTTTAGTATTAAAATACTAAAATCAACATTTCTTAAGATATTTCAATGAAACTTGGTATACCAGGTCAGTGACCCCTAAGGACCAAAATGAGGTCAAGGTCAAAGGTCAAGGTCATCATTTGTAAATTTTCAAAAAATGAGTCTTTTTTCATTGCGAAATAGCTCAAATAAAATGTAACCCTTTTGGAATTTTTTTTTCCATTATATGATGTGATTATGTCTTCTTAATTGAACCCAAAAAAAATTTTGGAAAAATATGAAAAAATGGTGTCGCGACATAGATTTTAGTGAAAATTAGACCGTATCACTATACTTAGCCATTATATGACCTTGAAACATTTTTCAAGGTCAAATCAACTTACTTTTACTATTCCAACCTGTTTCAATGATTAAAACTATTCCAAAGTCAGAAATAAGGAAGTTGACATGCCACGCCCCCTTTTTTTGAAAATTTGGAAATTTGCCATTTTTGACCAAAAAATGTTATTTTTGGGTAAATACACCTTATTTGACCATAATTAGATGATATCAACCATAAAAACCCAGAAAAAGTCCCATCTGCCCTCTTTTTTAAGGTCTTTCCCTTTCCAAGGGAAGACCTTATTGTATTTCTTCTGATTATTATTATTATTATTTTCTTTCTTCCGCCGTTTCGCCAAATTTCAACTTTGAGAAGTACGCGACATGTCGCAAAGATACTTGGTATACTTTATCGGTCTATGTTTGTCGTTTCAGAAAAAACACTTGGGTACCGTACCATTTTACGTATAAGAGTTATGCCCCTTTTAGCTATAAAGTTTGTGGAATCTTCTCCTCCTAAACCATAATAGGTACCAACTTTATTCCTTTTGCATTCAGAAGAGTAACTCTTGAACTTGTGCAGGGTCAATTTTCATATTGGTATATTTACCAATACAGGAGTTATTCCCCTTTAAACTTTGACTTTTTTAGTATTAAAATACTAAAATCAACATTTCTTAAGATATTTCAATGAAACTTGGTATACCAGGTCAGTGACCCCTAAGGACCAAAATGAGGTCAAGGTCAAAGGTCAAGGTCATCATTTGTAAATTTTCAAAAAATGAGTCTTTTTTCATTGCGAAATAGCTCAAATAAAATGTAACCCTTTTGGAATTTTTTTTTCCATTATATGATGTGATTATGTCTTCTTAATTGAACCCAAAAAAAATTTTGGAAAAATATGAAAAAATGGTGTCGCGACATAGATTTTAGTGAAAATTAGACCGTATCACTATACTTAGCCATTATATGACCTTGAAACATTTTTCAAGGTCAAATCAACTTACTTTTACTATTCCAACCTGTTTCAATGATTAAAACTATTCCAAAGTCAGAAATAAGGAAGTTGACATGCCACGCCCCCTTTTTTTGAAAATTTGGAAATTTGCCATTTTTGACCAAAAAATGTTATTTTTGGGTAAATACACCTTATTTGACCATAATTAGATGATATCAACCATAAAAACCCAGAAAAAGTCCCATCTGCCCTCTTTTTTAAGGTCTTTCCCTTTCCAAGGGAAGACCTTATTGTATTTCTTCTGATTATTATTATTATTATTTTCTTTCTTCCGCCGTTTCGCCAAATTTCAACTTTGAGAAGTACGCGACATGTCGCAAAGATACTTGGTATACTTTATCGGTCTATGTTTGTCGTTTCAGAAAAAACACTTGGGTACCGTACCATTTTACGTATAAGAGTTATGCCCCTTTTAGCTATAAAGTTTGTGGAATCTTCTCCTCCTAAACCATAATAGGTACCAACTTTATTCCTTTTGCATTCAGAAGAGTAACTCTTGAACTTGTGCAGGGTCAATTTTCATATTGGTATATTTACCAATACAGGAGTTATTCCCCTTTAAACTTTGACTTTTTTAGTATTAAAATACTAAAATCAACATTTCTTAAGATATTTCAATGAAACTTGGTATACCAGGTCAGTGACCCCTAAGGACCAAAATGAGGTCAAGGTCAAAGGTCAAGGTCATCATTTGTAAATTTTCAAAAAATGAGTCTTTTTTCATTGCGAAATAGCTCAAATAAAATGTAACCCTTTTGGAATTTTTTTTTCCATTATATGATGTGATTATGTCTTCTTAATTGAACCCAAAAAAAATTTTGGAAAAATATGAAAAAATGGTGTCGCGACATAGATTTTAGTGAAAATTAGACCGTATCACTATACTTAGCCATTATATGACCTTGAAACATTTTTCAAGGTCAAATCAACTTACTTTTACTATTCCAACCTGTTTCAATGATTAAAACTATTCCAAAGTCAGAAATAAGGAAGTTGACATGCCACGCCCCCTTTTTTTGAAAATTTGGAAATTTGCCATTTTTGACCAAAAAATGTTATTTTTGGGTAAATACACCTTATTTGACCATAATTAGATGATATCAACCATAAAAACCCAGAAAAAGTCCCATCTGCCCTCTTTTTTAAGGTCTTTCCCTTTCCAAGGGAAGACCTTATTGTATTTCTTCTGATTATTATTATTATTATTTTCTTTCTTCCGCCGTTTCGCCAAATTTCAACTTTGAGAAGTACGCGACATGTCGCAAAGATACTTGGTATACTTTATCGGTCTATGTTTGTCGTTTCAGAAAAAACACTTGGGTACCGTACCATTTTACGTATAAGAGTTATGCCCCTTTTAGCTATAAAGTTTGTGGAATCTTCTCCTCCTAAACCATAATAGGTACCAACTTTATTCCTTTTGCATTCAGAAGAGTAACTCTTGAACTTGTGCAGGGTCAATTTTCATATTGGTATATTTACCAATACAGGAGTTATTCCCCTTTAAACTTTGACTTTTTTAGTATTAAAATACTAAAATCAACATTTCTTAAGATATTTCAATGAAACTTGGTATACCAGGTCAGTGACCCCTAAGGACCAAAATGAGGTCAAGGTCAAAGGTCAAGGTCATCATTTGTAAATTTTCAAAAAATGAGTCTTTTTTCATTGCGAAATAGCTCAAATAAAATGTAACCCTTTTGGAATTTTTTTTTCCATTATATGATGTGATTATGTCTTCTTAATTGAACCCAAAAAAAATTTTGGAAAAATATGAAAAAATGGTGTCGCGACATAGATTTTAGTGAAAATTAGACCGTATCACTATACTTAGCCATTATATGACCTTGAAACATTTTTCAAGGTCAAATCAACTTACTTTTACTATTCCAACCTGTTTCAATGATTAAAACTATTCCAAAGTCAGAAATAAGGAAGTTGACATGCCACGCCCCCTTTTTTTGAAAATTTGGAAATTTGCCATTTTTGACCAAAAAATGTTATTTTTGGGTAAATACACCTTATTTGACCATAATTAGATGATATCAACCATAAAAACCCAGAAAAAGTCCCATCTGCCCTCTTTTTTAAGGTCTTTCCCTTTCCAAGGGAAGACCTTATTGTATTTCTTCTGATTATTATTATTATTATTTTCTTTCTTCCGCCGTTTCGCCAAATTTCAACTTTGAGAAGTACGCGACATGTCGCAAAGATACTTGGTATACTTTATCGGTCTATGTTTGTCGTTTCAGAAAAAACACTTGGGTACCGTACCATTTTACGTATAAGAGTTATGCCCCTTTTAGCTATAAAGTTTGTGGAATCTTCTCCTCCTAAACCATAATAGGTACCAACTTTATTCCTTTTGCATTCAGAAGAGTAACTCTTGAACTTGTGCAGGGTCAATTTTCATATTGGTATATTTACCAATACAGGAGTTATTCCCCTTTAAACTTTGACTTTTTTAGTATTAAAATACTAAAATCAACATTTCTTAAGATATTTCAATGAAACTTGGTATACCAGGTCAGTGACCCCTAAGGACCAAAATGAGGTCAAGGTCAAAGGTCAAGGTCATCATTTGTAAATTTTCAAAAAATGAGTCTTTTTTCATTGCGAAATAGCTCAAATAAAATGTAACCCTTTTGGAATTTTTTTTTCCATTATATGATGTGATTATGTCTTCTTAATTGAACCCAAAAAAAATTTTGGAAAAATATGAAAAAATGGTGTCGCGACATAGATTTTAGTGAAAATTAGACCGTATCACTATACTTAGCCATTATATGACCTTGAAACATTTTTCAAGGTCAAATCAACTTACTTTTACTATTCCAACCTGTTTCAATGATTAAAACTATTCCAAAGTCAGAAATAAGGAAGTTGACATGCCACGCCCCCTTTTTTTGAAAATTTGGAAATTTGCCATTTTTGACCAAAAAATGTTATTTTTGGGTAAATACACCTTATTTGACCATAATTAGATGATATCAACCATAAAAACCCAGAAAAAGTCCCATCTCCCTCTTTTTTAAGGTCTTTCCCTTTCCAAGGGAAGACCTTATTGTATTTCTTCTGATTATTATTATTATTATTTTCTTTCTTCCGCCGTTTCGCCAAATTTCAACTTTGAGAAGTACGCGACATGTCGCAAAGATACTTGGTATACTTTATCGGTCTATGTTTGTCGTTTCAGAAAAAACACTTGGGTACCGTACCATTTTACGTATAAGAGTTATGCCCCTTTTAGCTATAAAGTTTGTGGAATCTTCTCCTCCTAAACCATAATAGGTACCAACTTTATTCCTTTTGCATTCAGAAGAGTAACTCTTGAACTTGTGCAGGGTCAATTTTCATATTGGTATATTTACCAATACAGGAGTTATTCCCCTTTAAACTTTGACTTTTTTAGTATTAAAATACTAAAATCAACATTTCTTAAGATATTTCAATGAAACTTGGTATACCAGGTCAGTGACCCCTAAGGACCAAAATGAGGTCAAGGTCAAAGGTCAAGGTCATCATTTGTAAATTTTCAAAAAATGAGTCTTTTTTCATTGCGAAATAGCTCAAATAAAATGTAACCCTTTTGAATTTTTTTTTCCATTATATGATGTGATTATGTCTTCTTAATTGAACCCAAAAAAAATTTTGGAAAAATATGAAAAAATGGTGTCGCGACATAGATTTTAGTGAAAATTAGACCGTATCACTATACTTAGCCATTATATGACCTTGAAACATTTTTCAAGGTCAAATCAACTTACTTTTACTATTCCAACCTGTTTCAATGATTAAAACTATTCCAAAGTCAGAAATAAG